>JAATLQ010020836.1:0-46088 GCA_013421005.1 Heliconius erato x Heliconius himera | reverse complement strand
TGATTTATGTGTATCTTTCAAATAATATGTTAGGCAGAGTGATCCAATATTAATACGTATTTATAAGTAATAAACTTATACTCACTTGAAAAAGCAAAATTTCAATGTAATTTTTTTTATATATTATACGTACCTGTTTTTTATCACTGTCAAAACCAGTAATTTTGTTTCCTTTTTGGTCTACTAAACATCCAAGAGGTTCACAGGCGATGACCTAAAAATATTTATTTTACCCATACAATGTCCATATAAATTAAATAAATTTGACGAGGCAGGTCTATATATAGATTTACCTAATAAAATTTATTAGTGCAACAAACTGTATACATAATGTATACCTACTACAAATTTAAAATAAAATTTGAAGTCATTTAATAAAAATATAGTAAATTTTATTAGGAATTAATATCATACCTCAATTATAGTATTTTTGGACAACGGCAGCAACTGGCGAACAGCTTGAACGCTGGGTCCGTGTCGATCACCAATCTCCTTCTTCAGTTTCTTCATGAGATTCTGATAGTGTTTCCTATTATTATCGTCACCGCCCTCAGCCAGCGTGGAGTGTATGAGCGTCGCGAGCATGTCGATCAATGTCGTGAACAAGTTGCTGTGACACAGACTACAATAAATTTACTGTAGTTTTACAATTACTTAGCCATTCTACGTAGCAAGTCGTACATGGTGATAGCAATTGAAATATTTTATTTTTAACATTTTTTAAAGTGTTATTCCACACTTAGGAAAGAAAAATATTTATTTAGAAAACGTATAAAAATTTGAACGTAGCGAAAAGTGAACGTATGGTATATGGAGCGTATGGCTTAATGGTCGGAGCGCCTGGTCCAGGAGGCGCGGGTTCAAGTCCCGCTACGTTAAAATTTTTACACGTTTTCTAAATAAGTATTTATTTTGAAATATTTTACTTATTTATATGCGAAGTTAGATATGAATGTCAGCATCAAGCGTTTATAATGGATCGACTTGCTTCGTAGTTATTTAATATGATATTCAAACATATAGCAGTTGTATGAACACCATTGCACCAGAATATTATTATTTATAGGAAATTGTGATTAGATGACGGTTATTTTTTTTTTGTTTTATGATGAGGACACAGTTTGTACAAAAGTAAAGTAAACAGTAATGGTATGTGAGAAATATATTAAGGTGTATAATTAAGTACACTCAATCCTTACCGCGCCATAGCATTTAACGTTAATACGAAGTTTACCTAAATCTTAATTAAACTTAAAATTTTATATATATATCTCTCTTTATATTTGCATATAAATATGTAACGAATAAAAGTGCGCAGGCCACTATTAACTGGTATGAATGTCTTTTGGCATCAAACATGACTTCGGTTAGAGGCGGCAGAGAAGGCAGAAAGAGGCGTACTTGAAACAAAATCTTATCTTCATATATTGTAGTTTCATGCTGTATTCAGCATATAATAAGTTAGCAGAGGAAATCTGGGAACGTAGTGTTACGATAATCGGTGCCCATTAAGATATTACAGTTTTCTAATTTTTGCTGAATTCTGGAGCCATTATGTTTTCAGTGGCGGAACTCACCGCCGCCAGAATCAGAACGAGGAAAAGTAATATTAAATATATAATTTCCTAGAGCAAACATAGAAATCATAACCTGTCATATTTACGTCATACGCTTGTATTCTTGCGCTACGACTGACATCTCTAAAAAATTATAACTGAGAAAATTTGTGAGAATTTTACTCTACACTCACGCAGAAACCTACATGGTCGTGCGTTCGGATCTAACTAATAACATAAGCATCATACCTATTACTGTACGCGTCGATGAGCTGATGAGCGACCAGCTGCGTGAGGAGCAGCGCCCAGTCGGCCGTGAGCTGGTAGGAGCGGCGGATGGCGTCGAACATGCCGCCGGCCAGCGAGAAGCGCAGCTGCAGCGCGTCGGGCGCCGCCTCGTCCTGCCACGCGTCCCCCGCGCCGCCCCCGCCGCGCTCCGGCTCGCGCGCGTGCGTCAGGTAGTGCGACAGCTGCGCGTGGATCGAGCTCAGCAGGCTCTCCTGTGGGGGTGGAACGATGCTGGAGTCTCTCTCCTCAGTGGCTCTCGTAATAGTGACTGTTTATACTAAACATTGTATGTAAGAAGTAGTTCTTTATGAAATGGGCGAATGTATGAAGGATGAGTCTATAAATTACAATTGTTAATTATGAAAAACTATAGGCTTAGGCTTTGTAGGATTGTGAATAAAAAATAGATTTGCGTGGCAGCTTATATATAAATTACGCTTAATTTATATTTAGATTACAGGCAATTATTCGATAAACTTCAATTTCTAATTTTATTTAATCAAAATTATATCGTATTTAACCACATTTGATATTCCTAGATAACCATTACTGCAATAAACATCCAACATAAAAATCTACTGCCGAAATCCAAGACTAATTCTACTGTACTGAATGTAAGCTGAACTACTATGTATTTCATAGTTTCATAACAAGCTTTTGCAGTACGGTCGACGAGTCGTAGCCGCCTTGAAGTTAGCTATAGATGGCTGCGCAGATTTTAAGATTACTTTTTATTATTCATCCCCAGTATATAGGCCGCAAAAAATCGGAACATTTTAGTTATATCGGCCATACTTTAAATCACCTTTTGATCATCCTGATTGCGTAGACAGGTGAGCACGAGGGACAGTAGCGGCTCGTTGGCGAGGCGCACGGCGGACGCGCCGCAGGAACAGCTTACGCCACCGCCCACACCACGCTTGCCACCACCGCCTGGTCCTGCTGACCTGTTTTATGGTGGTATATTATATTATTTGTTTTATTCCAACATTTTATATTTCATTTATAAATAATTGTCAAATATTTCGTTTTGCCTTACTTGACTGTGATAGTAAAAATTGCAAATATATACAATTATTTGTCATAGTATGAACGAACAAGTCAGAAAATACAATGTATAAAGGAACTTTGTAAGGATGGCCTTATAACGGTTTTATAAAAGTATTTTTGTAAAAGTAGAGTACAGTATTCTCAATTTTTATCTTAATGTTCATATAATATATACTTAATAAACATTGTTATATTTATAAGCTTAAATGTATATATATTTTTTTAAATGGATAGTTTACCCCTTATAACTAGGACTTTGATGGCTTTTGCAATCTCGATGTGATCCGCCGCCGCCTCCGCTCCCACTTGAACAACTGCCGCTACAGCCGGCACCCCACCCACTTTCTAATATCTGTGAATAATATATTTTCATTAGAAATCTATCACAAAAAACTTTAACTTTGATGTAATAGTAATAAGAGACTATTTGCTAATGCGTTATAAAAAAGATAACATTTCCTCGATTTAAATATAAAATAGGCATTTTAAGTTTGATTAGTTAGATTTTCTTCTGATTTATAAACAAATATGGTACCTGTCCAGCTTGTTTGAGAACGCGCCCTTGCACCGCGGGTGGCAGCTTGGCCACCAGTGGTGCTACCAGCCAAACCGACTCTGACCACTTGCTTGTACTCACTACGCTGCGCTCCGTACCCATCCTGGTATAATATCCATTTCATTAACCAAATAATCATTTGAAGTGGATGTCGCCTGATTTAGGTATTAAATAAATAAAAGGGGGAATATTTGGTAAATTAATGTAAAGCAGAAAGAAACTTTAAAAAAAAAATCGTCCATTAAGAAATAGTGCTTACTCCTAGGAAAGGAAAATACATTTTTAAAAAACATATAAAAAAATTTACGTAGCCTGAACTTAACCCGCCCCTCTTTGAAACCCACGTCTCATAATTAGAGCCCGTGGACGGTCTCCAAGAGGCGCGAATTGAATTTCCGTGAGTAAATTTTGCAAAGTCAACCTTCCCCTTTAATCAGGCAAACGGGGCCACTATGATAAATAAGAGCAAAGTATTTAAAGAACCTTTTGCAAAATAAAAAATATATAATGTCACGAATATGTTAAACTTAGTGAATAATCACTAAAGCCTTTTTTCTATAACAAAACAATATGAAACAAAGGTAGCACATCCTCACAATGCTAATGTATTTCTTTTCAAACGATAACCTAATTTCAAAAAGTCACTCACAAAATATATCTATCTCTATCACTCACCATACATTTAACTAGCAAAATCTAACTATACCTGTCCTTGTCTGGCGGAGGGGGTGCAGGCTGTTGGAATACATTGATAACGGCCCGTGCCACTGTATCCAACCAAGAGCTGAGTTCCGATGAGCCGTTTGGAAACTGTTTGAACATTAGTTGGAGATCCAGCCACGACATGCGTAGTGACCATTGTTCTAAATTCTATAATAAAAATAAACTTTATATTGAAAAGTTGATAGTAGGATGCTAACGGGATATTAAGAGCATAGGATATATTCTTATAACATTTTTTTAAATTGGTTAGTTCTAAATCACATTTAAAATTTGCTTAATAAGAATTGATTTTTTCCAAACATCTGTTGTATAAATATCCTTATGATGATATATTCAGTTCTCCACTCTACTGTAGCGCTGTATTGCATATAAATAATTTAGTTAATAAAAAATACTTACCTCTAATAGACGAGTGATCATTGTCTTTTGATCGAGATCAGGGTGGGTGTGACTGGCTGAGTCAGGGTAACATATCATATGAAGTAATCTGTAAACAAATTTTGAATATTTTTATATAATAAATAAAATCAGCTTCACGCTGTATCCCGCACACAGCAGAGTAGGCAGAGGATACTTAGTGTTATTTTCTGCAGAATTCTGGCGGCATTGCGTGCTGAGTGGCGGAACTCAACGTCGCGGTTTGCCTCGACATCAGATCGAAGAAATGGAAATATACATTTTAATAAATATTTAATTTCCTCGAGTAGGGATCAAACCCACAACCAGTCGCGTTTACAGTCACAGTTTGTGCCTCTGCGCCACAACTGGCCTTATTTTTATATTATAACTAACCCGTTATAACATTGTTGTTTAGGTTTTTATCAGATTTAATATTTAAATAATAGCAGCAAATGTAGTATCTCCAGAATTTTTCTGAAAGTGGGGAGCGGAGTGTCTTGACACTGGGCTCCTACCACTTACCCTGCTACATGAGGGATACAGCGTGAAGCAAATATACAGAGTGTTGTTTCATTAAAATAGTTTTTCTACAGTTAGTAGGCCTGAGCAGGACATAGGTTATAAGACATATCATGCAGTAACAACGATTTAATCCTCGTTTTCGACGCTAAAAGAAAATAATTTAAAAATGCTCATAAAATCCTCGCGGATAAAGTTTGTAGTTTTTAAACGAAAAGAATCTTTCACTTACCTCTGAGATTGCCTAGGCGTTAACATAGAGTCCAACAACATATCAGGTTGGTACAATTCATCGGGATTCTGTAAGCATTTCTGTAGAACCCATTCTTCTGAACATATCTCAGCAAGAACTCGTCTCGCTAAAGAAGATAAAGATTGCGAAGAGTCGAGAAGTGTTGATCCGACTCCACCGCTGCCTCTGTAAAGTCATTAATTATTTAAAATAATATATTTATAATGTGACTGCTATAACAAAAACCTCCACATTCGAGGGTTTTTGAATTAATTTTGAAGATTAGTCACCTAAGATTAACAGCTGAACCACAAACATAAACACTTTAGATACAGTTATATACAATTTTAGTTTCACGTGTGACAGAAATATAATAAGTGACATGTATATTATAAGACTTTTTTATTTATAATAAGAGCAACAATATTTTTTTTTCATAATAACAATGCTTAAATACTGTTGCAATATTGTTTCATACATTACTTTTAATTTTGTTGAAATAAGTATATAAATGACTAAATAGAATATAACATCAGTCCACAGAATTTAGTGGCAATAAATTTTAATTTTTGTTATATAGTATACACAATTATATACATATATAAATTATTAACCTTATTAACAGACATATAAAATATTTTTAATAAAAAAACATATAAATGTAATGAAAATGAGTACCAGCAAACAAAGAAAAGCTAGGCTTACATATATTTTAACAGTTATACATTTTATTCACAGAAAAACAGACCCCAATAAAGAAAGGATTTCATTTTATTGCCTCATATATATATGTATAATATAATTAGTATTGTTTTATTTTGCATCTTATTGACTAAAATACGATGAATTATTTCATTTTAAATATTCTGATATGAAAAATATATCAACAAATTGCTAAATAAAACAAATACATTCGACATCAATTATATTATATTATACATATAAATTGGTTTTGAAGTTAGGCGAGAGGACCGGGAGGAATGAGGTGACAACCACACGGTAATGTGAAGCCATGAAGGTACGTGAATGTGCTCATAACTCATAAAATCAAAAACAAACCTAGGAGTTCTATGGCCCCCACTCATCTCTGTATCTACCATCCTAAGAATAAAAAAAAACATTTTGTATGTTACATAAAATTTTATCAAACGATACAATATGGATTTCAATAGATATAAAAATAAAATCATATATCTAAGCGTAAGGCAAAATAAATCTTTATAAATATTATTTAATAAAAATTGAACCTTATCTACGTAAGTTAAGGTGTAATTTTGGTTAGTACTTACGACAAGAGATCTAGCTGCGCGTCGGTAGGCACAGTGTCGCTTGTTCCTAATATGTGTGAAAGTTCGCTAGATTTCTTTCCTCCAGGTTTACCTCCATCTCGGGCAGTGGAATCACCAACCACTAATTCGAAGCAAAATATTTTGATAAATGTTTACAATCATTTTTAAAAGTCTACAATATTATAAAGTAAAAAAAAAAACTATATTTTAAAATTAAAAAAAAACATCGAATATTGTAGGACAAATATATTTGGCTGAAATATATTTCATAAAATCTTTACACTGAACGCTAATTAGACTAGAACAGGGGCTCCCAACCTTTTTCAGCTCGCGGCGCAGTTGCAAGTTTGGTATTTTTTGACGGCGCCCTACACAAGTTAGTTCGCTATTAGAAAAAGAAAAAGCGGTACGACGGTTATCTACCTACCGTCGTACCGCTTAAAACCTTATTTATGTTGCAAGCGCTCAGAAAGGCACCGACCGCGAATATTTTGAGATTTCAGATTTAGGAACCAACTCACGGCGCCCCTTTTTACTTTCTATGGCGCACTAGGGCGCCGCGGCGCACAGGTTGGGAACCCCTGGACTATATCATTGTCGTCTTCACACGTTGTATATGAGCATTCGAGATATGAATATGTAGTTTTAGAAATAAAATATCTACTTATCTATGCCAAGCCATAGAATAGAATATTGGATATTGGTTTACTTTGCGCAAAAATGGATATTGCTGTAATTGTTATATATGATTCAATTATAAATTTCTTCGGCGTTGTATGAATCATTTTAACATCTACATATTTCCAAATCTCTAAATACCAATAAACATATTAATGATTACTTACTCAATATAGCCTTAAGCGTGGCAAGCACAGGTCCTACACCAATATTTTTATGAGCAGCGGCCAACAAATGGCGGTCGCAGGACAACCGCACACCCGCGCCCGCACCGCCGGGGCCGGGTGACGTTGACACGCTGTATAATCCTGTATAGTAAGTGGAATATTAAAATATAAGTAGCTGCATAGCAGGGCAGGCAGAGGGAACCTAGTAATTCGTACTATCACCCTGGTGGAGAAGAAGTGAGTACACTTCTTCTTTCGTCTACTTATCTAATAATTATTAAAGTATAGCATAAATTTTATAAAAATCTCTTTCCAATCCAAATGCATCTTCATGGAAGATAACATTTTACCGGTGTTTTTACTATGTATAGTAAAAAGTTTGGTTCTATGAAATTTAATATAAATCTAGTATTTTATATGAGATCATCAAAATTTAAGATATTTATTGCAGAATTGTAAAGTTTATTAGAAACGATGAAACAACAGTCGTCTCCTGTACTACGGCCCCTACCGGGCTGCGGGGTGTCCACGGTCTTGAAGAGTCGCAGCAGCAGGTGGCAGGTGAGGCGCGCGCCCGCGTCGGGCGAGGGCGCGTTGGGGGGCAGAGCGCCGCCGCCCCCGCACGCCTTCACCAGCGACGGTAGCGCCGCGTGCCGCACGAAGTCCTCCAACGAAAAACAATGGCGTGCTGGAGGATCATGCAAAATTAAATTGTAGATTAGAACAATTGAGGTAAGTTTTTTCTCGAATTAACTATTTTTTCTTCTGATGATCATAAATTATTGTAATATTACATTTAAAGTAATATATTTTTTATTTAACTACTTCATATAAAGCATTTTATTATAAAATATGTTTAAATGGTGGTTTATTATAAAGCGCAGTCGCGACTGACCAACGAGTATGCAGGTGAAGACGGCGAGCGCGTCGTGCGCGGCGGCGTCGTGCAGGTCGCGGTGGTGCAGCAGGTCGGGGTAGAGCGGCGGCGCGGCGTGCTGCGCGTGCGGCGGGTAGTGCTGCGCGCCGCACAGCGCCACCAGCGCGCCCAGCCACTCCGCCGCCAGGCTGCTGCACCACGCCGTCATCTCCGCGCACGCCACGCCCAGCTCGTTCACGCTACACATTCAATTTGTGGTTAAATATATAAAGTAAAAAAAAAGAAAACACGCATTTATATTGATATCTATCACCATTCAAAGTTTTATTTAAAATTCTAAAATATGGTACATTAAATTCTTATTATTTTAATTCTCTGAACCGCTTTTGGCGAGAAAATGCTGCTTTTTTTTACCTAAAATGTAAAAATAATCCCGCCTTTCACCTAGAGAAAATCTGATAACGCTGTTACAACTCGACCTAAGAAAATGATGCTACAAAGATAATTCTTCAGAATATAACGAAATATTTTAATATTCAGATATTGATAAACCACGATATTTTCTCTAACTAGCAAATCATATTTTTTGTGCCAAATATAGTTAAATAGTAAAATCGTTGTTCGTCGTTGACAAATACATATAGGGATAATAATTAAAATGAAATATTTTTTAATAATATTCATTTATTAAGCTCTGAAGACTTATATATAATTCAAACAAACTTTGTTATTTATAAAAATATCCATTTGCCGCTTAATACTACAATTTTATTTGTTAAATGTTATATGAAAAAGTCCTTTTGGATATTTTTACTATAAATTCTATTTTTTATTATGAAATTTATTATTTGTGTTGTGTTACATGATACAATCAAAAAGCCGAATAAATCGTTATTTTAATTATTTCTTCTATCAGATATACTGATATACAAATTAAATTCTACCTTAAATTTATAATCACTATCAAAGAAAAAAAAATACAATTTCTATGTAATATTTAAAGTTGCACTCACCGATCATTATCCACTTCGCGACAAACTGCTAACATGGCGGAGCATACAAAACTGTATCTATTCGCTGGGGACTCCGCCACCTGGCGTGCCCACGATATCTCTATTTTACCTATACAAAGAAAATGATTGAGATTTTTTTTGTTTCACATTGTACCACACATAGCTAGATAGACAAAGGGAAGCGAGTGTTAAGACACATAACTTCTTCATTTCCAAACATTGCGGAACTCAACACTGCCCTTTGTCTTTCTTACCAGAGCAAGGGAATAAAAATAGTTCATTCCTTTGAGTAGAAATCGACCCTCCAGCATTACGATGCCGAAAGAAGAAAAAAATAATTCTATTAAATGTACCTTTTCGGGGATTCGTGAAGAACTCGCTCAAGAACTGTGGATTATACTGGTAATTGGATGGAGTTGGTGTTAACGGCGAATAAAGTGCTTGCCTGTTAAAAAAAACAACAGCTAAAGTGTTATGCATTTACTAAATTCATTTATAAAAAATATGGCATGATTTTCTTACTTATTTTTAATGTCTTTTTATTAATTAAAAAATAGTTTATATAGGTGTCATTAGCATTTTTCAAAACCAGAAATATTACGTTTCCATTTATATAAAATACTAAGCTTGCTTAACATAAAATATTAGTAATTGCTGATAAAATAAACAAATGTGTAATTATATGTGCTGTATCCCGCATACAGCAAGACAGAAAGTAGTGTCAAGACACGTTGCGCGCCGCGCTTTGATCCTTTACCCGAGAGAAGAAATTACAATAATCTGTTTGTCAACAACCTCTGAGTGACTGTACCGCTGCACCACAAGTGTACTACACAGCCATATACAATAACATAGTATAACCCAAAAAAAAAACAATAATATAAACAAAAAGAAAACCCTCACTTAATCTTAGGATAAGCATTGGCGAAGGTGTCAGCGTGCGGCGCGTGGAACAGATGCGCCGCCGCCTTGTACAAGTCGTGGAGCTGCGCCAGCACGCAGCGCTCCGCCGAGCTGCAGTCGCCGGGGTTCACCACGCACTTGACTAGACGACAGAGCTGCTCGAATACAGCCGACGTTTGTTCTACGCACACTGGAATACGATTGATGGATTAAAATATATATAATTAATGGTGATACTTCTAGCTCATGCATTCACTCGCTCATTATAATTAAATGAGCGAATGAAAGTATAAACTTACAAAATTTTCAGCATAATAAGTTATTAATTAATATTTACGTATTTGAAGCTAGTAACGTATCATGGTGATATTTTTAATAAGCAACTATGTTCTTTTTCTTAAATTTCACATATTGCATTTTCTATTGTGTCAGCTTTTAGAATGGCAAGTTATATCTAGTGGATTATTTTTTCATTTTTAATGAGATTAATGTAGAAAATACTTATATGAGTAATATCATAACATGAATTTACAAAACACAACATTATAAAACTCTAGCTTACATAACAGACAGAAGTGGTATCTGCGCAACGCGCCGACGGTGTACAGCGCGAGCGCCGACGTGTAGGCGCGCGGCGCCGCCAGCCCGCTGCTGGGCGCGCCTCGCGTTATTAGCGCGCCTTCCACTTCTGACAGTTCTTTTAATATCTGTTTAAGAAAAAAATAAACGCTCGCAAAATTTAGAAGGCCCAATTTTTTTCCTAAAGCGGGTGGTAAATCCAATGGTATGTAAAACCAAGATGGTGGAATGTTTAACCAGATTATGAAAATAATTTTACTTCAAGGTACTCTTTTACATTGCGTCACCCACCTGTAAATTTGCTGCTTTCTATTTTTTTTTAAATTTTATAAAATGATATAAATCACTTCCCGATTAAGGCACACACGGCGTTGAGATCCGTCTAAAATACATAAAGATTTACTAATAAAATAACTGCAACATACTTGAATACAAGTCTCAATAAGTCCGTGCACGTTCAAGGCAATCTCCATCAGATCCAAAGCGAACGCCACGTGTTCGGGCTGCGGCAGGTAGGTAGTGGCGCCCGCGGCGTACGCGGCCAGAGCCTCGCACACGGCGCCGCCCACCGCCCACGATACTGCGCCTTGCTCGTACATTGACATCGCCTGGATTAGAGATATAATATTAATTAATACGTGAAGCACAAATTAGTATCCCATTTTCGCAAAAAAAACGGTGAAACTTTACAACATTGTAACTTTGGAAATCCTGACCCGAATTTGATGAAACAAAAATTACTATTATTTGCACGTGTAACTGTTACAGTAAAATTTTGATGTATTGATGTGACTCATTGTGCGCACGGAGGAGTATAAATTGGCACAATTGCAGAAGAAAGGCACAATTGGCACAATTAAAGAAGAAGTGCAGAATGCTAATATTGGTTTTAAAATATGCATAAAAGTATAAAGTAACAAAGGAGTGCACGTTGCTATAGCAATGCGTATTTTACCAAAGCATCCGCATCCAATTATAAATACGCTTTATTCTACACTCAAGGATCAACAACATAAATAAATATAATCAATCATTCCTTATTACAGAAGTTGGTTTTAAAAATATCTGTTATAAGAAAGTTCACTTAATAAAACTGTGAAAAAATGTCACCTGAAATTTATGCGTGACGGCTTCGAAATTAAATTCGCTCCGAGAGTGCTTCTTTATTTTACCACCTTCAGCAACATCGATTGAGAACTTTTTGGAGAACAACTTGCATATTTCTGTTAAAATATAATTATAATAAATTTAATTATAACGAATTCACCCAATGAGTGCAAAGATCCCCCATAATATAAGCTCTCAAAAATAATGTTCAACATAACATCGTAATAGTTAAACAACAGGTTTATTCGGACACCAGCTTTTAATAAATTTCTCCTTCATATACTCGTTCGTTCCATACAGTCACTCATTCATACATACATTGACTGATATAAATAGACAAATACACGTCATTAATACGAGAGCCACCGGCGATAGCAGACGCGTTGGGTGGTGGTCTGTTCATTGAGTGTGGCATAGAGCCTGTGAAATACATATTTACGTTAAAGCACTGAGTTTACACCGTGTATAATCCATAAACGCTATATGATGTGAAGACAGTCACGAGACAAACTCGCACACGTACAGTCGTGTGCATAATATTTAGTATTGCGAGTTCGGTGTTTCTTTGTATGTACAAATTGGCGTAGTAAATTAAACTTACGGCCCGCGTCCTTTTACTTATCTAAAACAGCAAGTGTCCGCGCATAACTTCAAAAATTCATAAACTTTCTGAAGCGTCTGTAGTCGGTCTGTATAATATTACAAACCTTTAGTCATCTTCTTAACAGCGTGCTTAGCGTCGTCGCGTTGTCGCCCCACTCCGTACAAGAGTATATGCCGCTGGTTGGCGTCGTGCGGCGTGTGCTCCGGTTCCGCCGGTGGCAGCGGGAAGTGCATCGTGTAGTGGTAGTGACGCGACACTGTGCCCGCTGTCACGCCTGCGCTTGACGATCGAATACCTGTTTAAGAATTACTTTAGCAAAGAGTGTCTTTTCATAGGGTTAATTTATTTAATAGTAGTAAATAACATTTTAATATGCTCTTAATATGTTGAATTATAATCATATTGAAATTCTTTGAGGCCAGTCGTGGCGCAGGGGTACGAAGTGTGACTGTAGAACCGACTGGTTGTGGGTTCGATCCCCACTCGAGGAAATGAAATATTTATTAACATTTTCATTTTTTCGCTATGATGGGTATGGTAGGTAAAGCGCGGGGTTGAGTTCCAACACTCAACACGTAATGCCCAGAATTCGGTGAAAAGTGAGGATCGGAGTGTCTTCGCACTCGGTTCGGCTGTGTGCGGGGTACAGCGTGAAGCTGATCTGAAATTCTTTATATGTTAGTCTACATAGCAAATTAGAAATTACTGTGTGTATTTATATACAAACAATATTAGTAATATAATAATATTAGTATAATAATTGAAAGCAAAGGAAAAATTATATCTTATGAAATTACCTGGTACAGACATTGGACCCATTCCTATGGTTTGCATGCCGGGAATACTCATACCACCTGCTCCCATCATAGGAGAGTTTACACTAAAACATAATTAATTTTATGATTAAATATATTGTTATAATAAGATGAGTCAATTATTTTAAAAAAATATTTTCTTTTTAGTTTCATGCTTTATTCCATATATAAGAGAATAGGCAGTGTTAATATATTTCGTTCTTCCGAATTTAAGACATTGTGAGTTCATTGGTGGAACTGATCCCTACTCTTTGTACACGCGCGCACGGTTCCCAAGAGTTCGGGGGTTCGAACCTCTACCTAAAGTTATTTCTATCTTTAGAATAACATATAAAAATGTTAAATAAACCTAACTATATATACTACATACCTGTGCGAAGGCTCTCCTGGATCTTTAGGACTGTCAGGTGCATCCATAGAATTTTGTTGGTCCTCCTTTATGTGTTGCAGAAGTTTGTCCAAATCGTCGTCTATTTTCGAATCATCTAAATCCATTCGGACATTTTCCTATAAATATATTTGTTTCATAAAAATGTTGAACTAAAGTAATTTTTAAGTACATTGCGTAATACTATCATATTATAATTTAAAGTTTGATGTTTCTATGTGTGTATGTGTAACTGTCTGTTTGTGGCATCGTATCTCTCAAATTGTTTTCTGTTTAAAAGTTGATTTAATCGAGAGTGTTCTCAGCCATGATAAGAGAATATAAGTTCAGCCGTTTGAAAATTGTCAGCTCTTTTCTAATAATTTGTTTACTTTTCAAAACTTTTTGTATTGGGGGTTTTTAATTATCAATTATTAACATAAAAAAATACAACAAGTTCAGCTAATAAATAAAAAGACAACATTCATAATACGAATTATATATAACGTATATATACAAATTTACCTCCATTTTAGGCTTAAGATCGATCCCAGCAAATATATCGTCATCCATATTATGATTAGTACCGGTACTGTTGGCGGGAGGCGCCACAGTGTGGGATGAAGAAGTGCCAGTGGACGTCGGCTCAGTTGGTGAAATTAGATCACCTAAATAATAAGAAAAATGTTTAAAAAATATATTGTTTGTCTGTTATAAAAATATGATGTTTTGACATAATGGGTTTAATTCCCACTTTTGGGAAATAATTAATTACATTTTTTCGCTCTGGTAATAAGACAAAACCTAGCATCGAGTTCTGCCACTCAACATGCAATGTGTTGGTTATATGCAAGATATTGCATGAAGTTAAAAAAAATTATAAGAATCGATTAATCCTTCTAAAAAATATATATTCTATTAGGTTTCTATGTATACTTATTTAATGATATAGTTACCTCTCGATATCAGTGTGCACATATAAGCATCGTGAGAAAACACATCTCGTCTGATCAGTTCACCAAATAAATGTACTAAGTTTGCAAACTGTTGTCTGTTTCCGGGCGGGGCATTTGGACTCTCATCTGAAAATTAAAATAATTAAAATTAACATATATAGAAATATATATATAAATATATATTGGTGAAATATTTGAGTGTTGATTGGTATTAATTGTGAGTTTATATAATATCTAAGTTGACAGCCACTAACTGTTAGCACGACGGGTTTGATTTCTACTTGGAGAAATTAATTATTTTTCTATTTTTGCTCTGGTTTCCAGACGAGGCGCGGTGTTGAGTATTGATATTCAACGCTGTCTATTAGTACCAGATTACATCTGTCTACCCTGCTTTATGCGTGGGTTATACAGTAAAGTACTAAGGCAGAAAAAATATATAAAAACTTAATTTTAAAAAGATTTAAAATGTTAGCTACATTTTAAATCTTTTTAAAATTAAGTTTTTTTTACCAAAAATATTGGAATGAACATTGTAAGAATATTATTATTACCTAGTATAGGAGCGTCATTGTCGAGAAAACGTAGTAGTAAATTTTGAAATAGAGGTGGTCCATTGTAGAGGCCTGTTCCAGAACTTATAGATTCTTTATCATCTGAACCTGCAAAAAAAATATTATAATTAAAACGAGTAAATATTGAGCAAAACCTAACGAATTGAACCCAGTATTTGTGGATCTTCTAGTGGTGAAAAATTTAAATATTAAACGCTTTTGCCTTTTGTAGCATATTGAAAAATATAGAAGAAGAAAAAAAAACTAAAAACTAAGCAATTAACGTTTTTTTTCATAATTTTGAAAACCCTCACTTAACCATTTGGTAACTCATAAGTGTTTACCCTGATGATCATGATGATGGTGGTGATGCTGGCGCCGGTCGAGCAGCGCCGCCGCCGCCATCGCGCGGTGCTCGCCCCAGCGCGCGCCGCACACGGCCCACTCGCACAGCACGCGCACCACCGAGTACGAGCACGCGTATTCCTGTTAACGTGATAACGTATACAATATTCTACATTGCACTAAATATATAAATAATATTTAATATATTTGAAAATTTTATTTACAATAATGGACTAAAAATGCAAAATAGCGGGAAAGCCAATAGTAGAATAGTTGCGTGGAAGTAAAAAATATTTTTTTATAAACATTACGTGTTCAGAGGCAGAACTCAAAGCCGCGCTTTGTCTTCTCACCAAAGCGAGGAAAAGAAATAAATCATACCAGCGAGTGGGAATCGAACCGTAGCATTTACGGCTAAACTTAAACACTTAAAAGTAATTCTCTTTATTGTGTTTCCGATTTTTATGGTAGAGACATTAAGTTCATGACGTGAAAATATTTTATAAAATTTAAGAAAATTTGCCTAGATATACAGATCAAGGTAATAAAGAGCATTTTCATATATAAAAATATTATTTTTTTTCAGTTTCACACTGTATCCCGCATCAGGGTAGTCAAAGGAAGCCTTGCGTCAAGACATTCCACTCCTCACATTCTGCCGAATTCTGGAGGCATTGCGATGCAATGATGGAACTCAACGTCATGCTTATTAAGTTCTCAATTAAATATCTTCATTCACTTCCAAGGTCATATTGAACAATAGGCGTCATGTAGTGAGACAACAATGACTCTAGTTTCTAATTTCTAATATGAATATGATATATAATATAATTTAAAAAAAAACATAATATACCCACCGGATCTTTAGGATCCGGATTGCTATCCTTATTAGGTGGAACGCAGTTCGCAAATACTTCCTTGTAAAGCGTATCCAAGTTGTTGTTCGGGTCGACGCGATCGAAACTGTGCCTGTCTAAAGCTTCCAACACTGCTAAGACTCGGGCTGAATAAAAGATATTTTATTAATTAAATAGAAATTGTATTTGGCACTTACTTAGGATTTTATTGTAGTAAAATACTCTTCGTTCTGCATAAATGGCAGAGAGAGCATAGTGTTAAAACACTCCATTCTATACTTTCCGCCCAATTTTCGAAACACTGCGTGTTAGGTAGCGGATCCCATCTCATTCCCCCAATTGGTGATCGAATCAAACCCACAACCATCGTGTTTATAGATAGAAGCTCTCCCACTGTGCCACGATGGGCACTAACAAAGATTAAACTAACGTTATACCTGTTGATTATAACAACTTACCTTGAGAACTAGTCTGCCATTTGTCTGTGCACCACTTGCTTTCGGCCTTTTTACTTCTCGCAGAGATTTCTTGTTCCGCTTCATATACCTATAGCAATTTTTTTATTTATATTCTATTTATTTGGATACTTATAATTTCATAATCTCTTTTCGAGGCATTGAGTCTTGAGTGGAGAACTCAACGCCGGGTTTTTGCCTTGATGCCAGAGTGAAGAAATGAAAATATCAATAAATAATAACTCATTGTGGGTGTAACTCATGGGTTCGATCCCCACTCGAGGAGATGAAATATTTACTTAAATTGATATTTCCATTTCTTCGCTTTGGTGTCGAGGTTAAGCGCGGCGTTGAGTTCTACCACTCAACACGCAATGCCTCCAGAATTCGGCAGAAAGTGGGGAACGGAGTGTCTTAACACTAGATTCCCTCTGCCTACCCTGCTGTGTGCGGGATACAGCGTGAAGCCAATTTAATAACTCATTCCCTCAAGTGAGGATCTAACCCACAACCATCGCGTTAGTCACACCCTTGTGCCCCTGTACCAGTGGAAAGCGGAGTGTCTTAACATTAGGTTCCCTCTGCCTATCTGTATGCGAAGTGCTAATTTATTGCGATGTGAAGTTTATTTATTTTTTAAAGTTTCTTTTCAATCACAAAATCAATATGGAAACATTTTTAAAAATAAATAATTCTTTTTATTATGTATCTATATATATTTTTTTATTAAACCTAACAATTATTAACCTTAATTTTGCTACTTGCATTAAAATACACTTTTGTAACATATGTATACATACGCATATAAAAGATTTTAAAAAATATAAATACCAATTTACGATGTTCTTCTGTTAGGGCGGAATCCATTTGCGGCATGGGTAGAGCTGAGGGCGGCACTGGTAGCAAGTCCAGTGGGGAGCCCTGCATTGCTGACCCGCAGCCCGACCACACCATCGCGGTGGGGCACTCGATACAGATTATCTGAATTATGAAGTTAAAATTGAGTACTTTTTGCTATAATTGTAGTAATTTCTTGTTAATATTCATTTAAGTTTAGTCTACACATTCACATTCATTTTAACTTTTTGATCTTAGTGAGTGGTTTGTTTCGATATATAAAATATATATTTTAATTTCGCTTATAAATATAAAAAAAAATGTCCCAAGGCATAGGTTTTGTAAAATGCAATATTATTATGAACGAATTACATACCTGCAAAATTGTAGCGAGTTGTATAATAACATCTCTATGGAATGAGCAATTAAGTATTTCTCCAAATCCAACTTGAACCGGATTCAATGCTGACGCAATAACTGTATTTAGGGTTGTTTTAGTATCTCTCTGTGGAGAACCCGCTTCTTCCTTCACTTGCACATCCATTGTCTGGGGGTTTGGGGTCCCTAAGGGGTTGGGGGTCCCTAGCGAGTGATTTGGATTAGGGGTCCCTAAAGAATGATTAGGATTTGGGGTCCCTTGGTTGGTATCGGCGGGGGTTGCTGAACGTTTAATTTGTGATACATTTGGTTTGACATCACCATTGGCTTCATTCGCTGGAGACATTGGAATTCCATTTGCTTCTGTAAACAATGGTTACCTTAGACATTTCCTGTCGTTTCCTAAGAAAGTCTCGATATTTTCTAGTACAACAACGTACAAAAAGTATTTTCTAGACAATTATTATTTAACTATTAGAAAGAGATAACAATATATTAATAACTAAGTGTTAATTTTAATATCAATAATCATTATAATAAAAAAATGCCATTAACTTACCTCCATTCCTTTCATTAGTCTTATTAAAAATTGCAGGTTGATTTAGTGTCCTTAATGTAGTGTCAGATAAAACAGAACAAATAGCTGCTGCTTTCTTAGCACAGGAAGTAGCAAGGCGTCGCGACAGTCCTTCACAGCAAACAAACTCACTCACATGTTGAAGAGCCAGTGGTAAGAATAATCTAGAAACGTTCTTTTATTTATTGTTACTACATGATACAAAATTAAAACAGACACTTTTAAGAAAAGCACTTCTTTTTTTTAAATATAAAAAAATAAGTTCTTGATGGTAAGGAATTGAAACCTATAGAAAAAGAATACATAGTAAAATATATAATCTCAATTCTTTAAATAAATTAAATTTTCATTATTTGCCTATATAATCCTTACTTATAAAAATTAATCACTAAAACAAACATTTCAGTTACTCTTTCAAAAAACTGACCTCAACAATCCGTCATCTGGAGCTCTCTTGTCTAGCAATTCAATAATCCATGTGAGGAAGTCATGTCGATCAAGTAGACCTTCATCTAGCAGGTACCTTGCAAGACGACAGCAGTAGTTCCACTGTCGGAGAGCTTGTCTCCAGTCTGTGTTATCACTTGAATTGGGGGTTGATGATCCAAGTCCTGATCAAATTTATTGTAATTAATATTGAGTCATGGCTCAGTAGAAATGTGTCTGACTGTAAATGCAATGGCTGTAGGTTTTATTAGCGGTAATGAAAATAAATTATAGTCATTTGCAATGAATTTTTCACACTTATCATTGAATTTCATGAAAATTGGGCGAAAGTAGGGAAGTGCATTAAAAGTAGGTAAACTCTCTAATCTATACTCCCTCCGTCTTGTTTTCTTTATGCTTATACTTATGATAACCAGAAAATTACATTTTATTAACATTCATAGAATAGTTAGAAAGTGTCAAGAGAAAGAAAATGTGGGTTCAAAATTTTTCTTTCCTTATGTTCAAGATTTTAAGTTTAATGCATGAAATTCAAAATCAAATATAACATTTTATATCTTCGTTTATTTTGTAAATATACATCTTTTTTTTAAATAAAGTCAATTGAATATTAATTACCACTAGAATTGCCTGGGGAATGCATAGAATTTGATATAGTTGAACTGTTTGGAGTGGAGCCTCCTGGTGGGTTTCCTGAGGAGTTGTGACTAGGTGTTCCTTGGCCTGAATAAATGTAGATATATGAATCAACAACTAAAATAAGCTTAGATTTTAAATTTAATAGAAAATAATCAGTTGCTTTTATTTAGTCAAAATAAAGGAGAACTCTATACCTGATTGTGAAGGTGGAGTCTTATCAGAAATATTTCCCGGGGCAGCATTTTGGTAATATTCAGCCAACTTTGGTATTTGATCCTTGAGGAATTTTATCAATGTTGTTGTCCATTCTATGAAAAATTATTTATTATACAAATGATATCCTACTACTACATAAAAAGTGTGAAAGTTTGTCAGGGTGGAAGGATGATTGTTCTCTTTTCACATCAATATTACTAAACAGGTTAAGATGATATGTTCCCATAGATATTGTACAATTTGGCTATAATATAACACAAAGTTTAACAAGTGAGTTGCTATTATTTAAATTACATTTTTGAATTTATTGCAAAAGTTTTTCTATAACCAAAAGGTTGTTTTAAGCATTGCTTACCAGTTGTGGGGTCTGGGAGTTGTCTCTTTTTTATTTTAGCTTCAGAAACTGCAACTGTATATGCTGAACTAAGTTTTATAAACCAGGCAGCTCTTGGCATTGCCACTTGATATTCCGTTAATGTTATAAATATTTCTTCCTTTTTATTGAAATTTGGTGCCTTCTTAGCAAGTTGAGAAAGAGGTTTATTTCCTAAAACAAATTATAATGTTATAATATCTATTGTTAGATAATATTGATATTTATAGATATAAGGTAGCATTTTTTTTAAATCATGGTTGTATTAAATTTATTTCTGAGTAATCTCAGAAATAATTTTAATACACATAATCAAATAACAGTGTTGGGGACAATGCCTACATGCCCATGCCTATTCAGGGGGTTTTTTATAGAAAACAACAAGGCAAACAACCATATGGATCACCTGATGGTAAGTGGTCACTGCTGCCCATGTCCCTGTATAACAACAGAGGAGTATAGGTGTGTTGCAGGCCTTTAAGTAGGTGAGGTAGGAAAACTGACTTTAGCTAGTGCCAACCAAAGAAAGATAGTATTTTAGTACCACAATTGATATACAGACAGATTTTTGATCAGCTCTCACAATGTTTAACAAAAATATAATAAGATTACACACCTGCTAAATCTTTGAACCAAGCTTCAATTTGTGGCTTTGTCCTGGCAGTGGCTGGCCAAAAGTTGTCTTTTGGATTAACTTGTTGACGTTTCCTACCACAGTCAGGCAATGTGTTTAGCTCCTCTTTCTTGGATAAAATTCCAGAAAAAAATTGTCCAATCTGAAAAGATAATTATTTTTTGAAAAAGTATTCAAATGTACTTATATTACTATACCAACTCATCACTAATTTGTATTACTATAGCAATTATGATAAAAAAATATTTGATATAAAAAACATTACCTTAGATGCAGAATAGTTAAAGTTCCTTGCAGTTCCAAATTCATCACTGGATTGGGGAGTAGTGGTAAATCCATGTTTAACATTAGCTGATGTCAGCTCATCTTCTTTTTGTCGAGGTTCTTGTGGATACACATCTGGTGGCCCTAGTCGAGGCCTTTTTAAAGGCCGTTTCTCATACATAATCCCCATTGTATCAGAATAAGGGATCTTATCTGTATAATTCAAAAAATACTATCCTTGTAAATAACGTGATAAAATTTACAGAATAAGTTTTATCACATTTCCTAATGGAATATACTAAGACTTACCTTTCATCTAAAATTTATTCGTATCATACATGTTTTTACTATTGTAAAATGTACATAGATATAAAGGCCCTAGTTTATTATTAAAGGAATATTTATATAGCAAACAATAAACACTAATTCACTTGATTAGTCTGTCTGACGTTTAGTCTCGTAAGCTATAAGACAGATAAATAACAAAATATATCAATACAATAGCTATATTAATGACTGGTTTTATAAATTAATTAATACGTTGTTAAAATATATCTATTTGTATGGATGTGGTGTCAATAGATATAACATATGAGGAATAGAAAATAATCTTGGGTTACTATTAATTCTATCAGCATGTACGAAATGAGAAATATAATTTTATAAATATTATGGCTTAGAAAATAAAATAGAAAACCTTGAGTATCTATTTAATTTATTATAAATTACACTTAATTAGGATTGTTCATTGTGTGATACAGTCATTATTATTATTAGCGTAATTAAGCGTATCGCTTCCTTCTTTATTAGTATTACACTTCAATTATACTATATATTAGTAAACATGACATTTATTTATAAATAAATAGCGAAAATAATGTAGATTCTACTCTGACGCAAAAATTATATTGGATAGAGTTTATTAAAACATGAGAAAATTAATCAGAGCTATGGAATACATCTGTTAACGCAACTCACAGTAAAATTAAGAAAAATAGTGCGCTTAAAAAACTGCTTGATATTTACAAAAAAATCTAACCAAATGGAGATAATACTTTATGAAAGCGGTTATCTTTCATCATTATATAATTATTGAAATCATTCTTTGTTAGCAAAATTAGCATTACGCTGTATACTGCACATAGTTGGGAAGGCAGGGGAAACATCATATTAAAACATGCTATTCCCCATTTTCCACCGAATTCTGGAGGCATTGCGTGACTCAGTGGCAGAACTAAACGCTGCACTTTGCCTAATACTAGAGCGATGAAATGAAAATATCAATCGACGGACGGTCAGGAGTCGAATTCACAACATGTCGCATTTACAGACACACTCTTTCCCCTGGGCCGCGGCCTCTGTTGTAGTTCATTATAATATTGAAATGATTAAGCTCTGTTTTTTTTCATCCAGTCTTTGATCAATCTTTTATTTGTCGTTTTTTTTTAAATAAGCTAAATGCAATACTAAAGCAACGGCTTATATTATTCTAGCTATTTAACACGTACGCATACTAATAAAGCTACTGAGCGACTGACGTCAGATTTTACTACGAAATATTGTCAATAATATTGCGTAGTGTGCGGGGCAAAATTAAACAATATAATTGTCAATACTGTATTGACAATAATATTGTGTGTGTATGGATAGCCTTAGTTTATCTCTATGGTTCTAGCGAGTAGCTTCTAAAAGGTTGGTAGCACTGAATTTGACATTGTCAATCAAAACAATATAATTGTCAAAGTCAATTTCATATTATGATGTGATATCATTTGATTTTATATCTTATCTTGTTGTTATATAGTATATTAAACTTTGAAAAGAATATTCACTGTTTACTTACAAATTGATATGAAAATACGGATTTTTAATTATATTATTGTTGGTTAGTTAATTCTAAATTGCTACAATGCCCCCTAAAAAACAGCCTGAAAAACCAAGTAAACCTAGCGGTGCAAAAGCGAAAGGTGATACAAAAGGTTAGAGATGTTGTATTCTTCATTTACAATGTTTATTCTAGTGGTAGCTGCCCGCAAATTTACTTGTGTGAATTTTAAGACCCTTGTCATACTAATTGTATTTGTCAACTAGTGTCATCGAAAGTTAGGCTCAAAATAATTCCGCCTTTACCACGTGGAAGTATTCCCACCTATGTATACACATTCTCAGTGAGAATTCAATGATATGATATTACATTACTGCCTCATCCAAACATTTAGATCATTAATTTTTAGATACACAACCAAAAAATGCATCATCGGGTTAAATATGTTTTGTTGAGTTGGTATATTCTTGTTTCTAAGATGTTCTAAATATTTGATTTTATTTTTTCCATCACACTTTTCCCAAATACAAAGAGTGCCAAAACACTAGCTGTCAAACTTGAAAGATTGAGTTAACACAACATAATCGAATTATTATCATGAGTCTTCCAAATAGAGACTGAACCCACACAACCACATACATCCACAGTTATATACTATACAATTGCACCACTATAGTATTAATTTTTAAATTATTTTTTTATGTTATGCTGAGGAACTTTTACAATGATGTCACTTCTGTAAAAGTTCTCCATTGGATTTTTTCATTTGTGCCTATTATATATATCATGTTATAATAAAAGTATCATAAACACAGACAGAGTGCAATTTTAAAAAATATAACGTAATATTTTACAAATATGTAGTAAAATATAAAGTAATATATTACAAATAGGTAATGTTTGTCAGTGATTTACTTTTAAATTTTAATGACTGGCTAAAATCTTATTTCATTTAAATTTAGAAGCAGTGCCAAAAGAGAAAAAAGGTGGGACAGCTGTCAAAGTTCGACATATCCTGTGTGAAAAACAATCAAAATGTTTGGAGGCATTGGAAAAATTGAAAGCTGGACAGAAATTTCCTGATGTAGCCGCTGCTTATAGTGAAGATAAAGCAAGGCAAGGTGGTGATCTTGGTTGGATGACACGAGGCTCTATGGTTGGGCCCTTTCAGGATGCAGCTTTTGCTTTACCCATATCCTCTGTTAACAATCCTATATATACAAATCCTCCTGTTAAATCAAAATTTGGCTACCATATTATAATGGTTGAAGGTAAAAAATGAGCGGAACTGTTTTTGAATTTGAGTACTTCTGGGTGATTCTTTTAGTTTTTATTTTGGAAAGGATATGTTGTTTACATGAACAAATTGATAAGGACTTTTGTATATTGCCTGATCCAAGGATATCTAACGAGTCCCTAGACTCTACTAATGATGATTTTGTAAATAGAGAGTAAGTTTTAGAAGTTTTTATTCTAATGTTGTGCTATCAATAATTATTAAACTTTACTATTTTACAGTTTCAGCCTAAAGTTGAGCTTCTTACGTCTATACCGACTGATGTATGTAACTATGATATTTGCTCTTACATATTTTTGCAACATTTGTTTCTGGTTTTTAATGGCTCAAAAAGCTCCAACCAGGACCCTTAAATAATCTTTTTGTTAGTACCATATCTTAAAATATGTAAATTAGTCTAAAAATAATAAATGTGTTTATATTATGAAAAAACCATCAATTTAAATTATCCTCATCATGTCATCTATACATTTTCATACATAGCCTATTTTTTGTGTAATTCCCAAATTGTATTGGTTTTTTAAACGTTTTTTGTGAAATTTCAATTAAAGGTAGACATTATTTAATCCTACTAGATTTATAGTATTCAAAATCCTCTTGACTTGCCACAATAAAAATATTTTATTTAAAAAAAAAATTTTTATAAAACTATATTCAATTGTGAATGTATAAATTTATTAAAAAATATTTTTAAAAATCTATAAATTATATTAAAATACAATTTTAATAATACTTTTTTTTATTTAAGTTATAATCATAATATAACCATAATGGATAAATTAAAAACAAATTAAAGTACCAGCAGTCTTTATTACAATTGTTTTAAATAGCACTTATTTTACAATACAATGTACTGACCACTTTCTTAAATACTGAAATAAATATGAATGAGGTAAAACTTAATCTAGGGTTTGTAATATAATTGTTATATTTAAAAAAAATACTTCACACACTTTACTGAACTGACTTCAGAGATTAAGATTATTTTAGAGTAAGTATATAGAGATACTTTTGTCGATAGCATAGATTTTAAGATTTTCTTTATTTACTTAATTGTGAATTTTGATTGTTATTTTGTTATACTCTCAAGTTAGGGTTCGTATATCTAACGTATTTGAGAAGAGCATCGTTTTCTTCGCACACGAAGGGCTTGCGGTGGTGACAGGCGACGTCATGCCAGTGAACACCATCGTTGTAGAAATTGTTCAAGATCGCCACACAGTGTTCCGCAGCTCCGCCCTGGATCAATTCCTGTACAAAAATATATAACTGTTATATCATTGGTGTTAATTGGCTCCTTAATTTTTATTAAAATAATAAAAAGAAATGGTAGACATTTTTCGCCGTAAAAATTACATAATCGAGTCTTGCCTTCCAATTCTTTCTGTAATGACTTTTAGCAGGAAGTGAGATTTATTATATAAGAAGCCGCGTAATGGAGGGCCTTGAATACATTGTAAGCAATGGTGGCGCAAAGCGGATACGGATGATCCGGAGAACCGCAAAACTGTGCAATTTTAAATTTTTACTTTTGCTCACACGACGCGGCGAAAGTGGTACCAAACAACAGTAGCGACATACGCGGAATACCGATGAGCTTTTTGTTATACAGGTGGTTCGTAGAAAGTGGGTTGAATGCGGGTACGCCCTTCGGTGAATAATTCGCGGGCCTATAAATATTTACACGACTTTCCTTTTCATTACGCGACATCGTGTTTTAACACATAGTTTACAACAAATATTACTTAACATTGTAATTACGGCTTACGTAATTTTTGTCGCCATGGTTGACACAAATTTCTAAAGTTTTGATGCTGATTAAAATTTATTTCGGCAAATTAATATTTTTAGTTATAAACTTTAATTTGTTAATATACAGCTATATTTAACAGTAAAAGTACTTAATACTCAAGAAGGTTTTATTACTTACCCGATTGTCTGGTTGAGGTTTTCCGATGCCACCACCCTCGGACCAGTCGTTTTGTTGACGGTTAGTGCTAGGAGCCAGCTTTTGCAACTCGGCGGTCCAGAACCAGCCATTGATTTCGTTGGGTAGCAAGTCTGGGCGATTACATCCTTTGAAATCGCACAAACGCCCGGACGTCCAAATGTATTTTACCTAAAAAAAAAAGAAAAAAAACTTAAAATATCATAGTGAACGAGGCGAAAGAGGTATGCAGAGACCGTAGCGTTTGGCGCTCCGTTGTTTCTGATCACTCGCTAGGGATACAGCGTGAAGCCATATTACATTAGATTAAAATATTATAAATTAACAAAACTCTATATTTTCTTAGTTTTGTTATCTATCGTGACATACTTGAATCTTAAAAATATTTTTTTTCTATTAGATAATTCTAATAGGAAGTCGGCATTATAAATGTGAGCAGATGTATAATATTTAAAAAAAACAGTATTTTAATATCTTAAAAGTGAAATATGTTGATAACAAGACGTTCTCAATAGACATGATTGGTTTAATGATGCGATGTCAAATGAAGCGATCCCACGGTGAAAAACGCTATCACTTACAAGAAGTGAAATTTAGAAAAGGAAAATTGGCTATTGTTCTACAAGTAGATATTCGCGTCGCTCGTCTATATATAATCAAACTTTGTCAAATTCAAAACATGTTTCATAAATGTTTGAAACAGCATTACATACAACAAGCACGTCGAATTTGTTAAAACAATTGCAGGCCCCGCTTTCTATTTCATTTGTTTTCGTTTTGAAAAAAGATTTTCACTTTATATTAGTAATAGCGATAGATATGTTAATTTTCAAATTGTGACATACGTGACGGTTTTTCTGTTTGACTAATTGGTTGCTGCAGTTCAAACCATTCGTGTCAAGGGTACTTTAGTCATTGTTGCTTTTTTGTTCTGAGTGTAGGCATTGCTTCTGGCTCATTTGTAGCTTAGGCAAAAACGTTTTAAAATCGTTCGCAATATTTAAATTATGTGAATATCTATCCCGCACACAGCTGGGTAGGCAGAGGGAACTTAGTGTTAAAAAACTCCGTCCCCCACTTTCCGCCGAATTCTGGAGGCTTGCTCTTGCATGTTGAGTGGCGGAACTCATGGCAGCCCTTTGCCTTGACACCAGAGGTATTATAAATATTAATAAATATTTCATTTCCTCGATTGGGGATCGGACTCACAACCAGTCGGCTTATAGCCGCACTTTGTGCCCCTGCGCTACGACTGGCTTATTCGATCTTATTTAGTAGGTTACACTTTCGTATTAAATTGGACAGTTTTTAATTTTGTTAAGAGTAACACTGAACTAATAGGTACATCGTTGAAATAATTTTATATTAGTGATACACAAATTACATTTTTAACTAATAGAAGTTATAATATCTAACCCTAATATATCTGTAACTCTTAAAATGCAAAATTAATAAAGAAACCTAAAAATCATTTTAGATTAAGACTTTTTAAATAATATCATATTGACAATATGGTGTTTGGACGTTAGTAGTCGCGGTCGTATAGTTGTTTAGTGATATTCGTAAGGTTGAGACGAGTCGATTGACGTAATCGTTATAATCGGTTGTTCTCTACAATGTCGCAGGAATAAACATACATATATACACTGATAAACACATTAACCTCCTTTACTTTGCACAGTCGGATGAAATCATAAAAACTATACCAAGTGTATGTTACTGCTTGGATATTGAACGATTGTCGTTATTTTAAATACATTTTTTTAGCATCACGCTGTATCCCGCATATATCATTGTAGGTAGAGGGAGCCTAGAAACCTAGTGTTAAAATACTCCGTTCCGGAAACGGAACCGAACGCCACGCTTTGCCTCGTTACCAGAACGAGGAAATGAAAATATTAAATATTTAATTTTCTCGAGTGAGAATCGAACCCACAACTGTTTGTGCTTACAGTCGGATCCTTGTGTCCCTGTGCCACAACCACAAGTTATGGGTATATTTGACAATGAAAAAATAACAGATTTTTAAGAATTTCTATAAAAAACAAATTAAACTACCTTAGTTGAGCGAACAACGAAACGACTATTTGTAAACGCAGTTTCGCCATTTTGCTATCAAATAAAAGAAATAATTATATGCAAAACATACTTTATCCTGTACAATGCGGGCTTTCACCCATTCGTTTTCATCACTTGTCTCCAACGACACGAGGTCCATACAGCGTTGGCGGCAGTAGTTTCTGGCGCTCAACCAGTCTTCTTCTACTCCACGTAACGCTGGATCTCTCCACGAAAAGAAGTAGCCTTTATCTAGGAAAATAAATGAATAATGTTATTTAGAATATTACTTAAACTTAAATATTATAAACAAAAAAAATAATTTAGTTTAATTTTGCTAAATTTTAAGATTTTCGTTAAGCAAGCTTATTTACACAGGTTTTTATGATATAATAAAACACGTAAACTAAAAAAATATTGAGGCCGGTCGTGGCGCAGAAGCACAAAGTGCGACTGTAAACGTGGGGTGTGGGTTCGATCCCTACTCGAGGAAATTAAATATTTATTTAAATTTATATTTCCATTTGAGTTTCGCCACTCAGCATACAATGCCTCCAGAATTCGGCGTAAAGTGGGGAACGGAGTGTCTTAACACTAGGTTCCCTTAGCCTACCCTGCTGTGTGTGCGGGATACAGCGTGAAGTGATTTTAACCAAAATATTTTGTCTATTATTACGATTCACAGGATATATTTAACAATAAATGTAAACTCTACTTTGATAGAGTTTACAGGTAAAAATTAAAATACAACAATGTAAATAATCTAATATTCTTCATGACGTTGCTAGTGGTATGTGAACACCTACAGATGAGAAATAGCTTTCCATATTGATTAATGAAAGAAAAAGTATCTATTGTTTAATGTTTCTGTGTTAATTAACTCCGAACGTAAAACTTGTTAGCCCGTTCACTAAAATATATATGTTATTAATAAAACGAATAAATATATAAAAGAAAAAAAGTAGCCGCCCGAACAGGGACTTGAACCCTGGACCCTTGGATTAAAAGTCCAATGCTCTACCGACTGAGCTATCCGGGCTGTATATCTTTGACCTAAATTACCACTTATAACATTGCGTGTAACTCGAAATATTTTTTTTTCAACTATTATTTTAAATTAATTTGTTTAATTAATAATAAATTTATTTTATTTTATCAATTACATGTTGTATTTGCATTAAATATAAATAAATATAATTAAGTATTACGGATGTTCACAATCAAATATTTCTAGGAAACTCACAATCACGATGTTAACTAGAATGTTAGTCTTACTTATCGAAGGCATTTCAAAAGTCCCGTTGAGGAACAGGTTTGTTTGTTATCAGCTATCCGGGAGACACTGATAAGCGCATCTTAGTAGTTTTGGTAAATTATTCATTTTACATTTACATTTTTCAGTTTCTTCCTAGTAGAGATAAAAATCTCTATAGCTGGTTATATAGTATGTTTTAAAGTCCTACAATTAGGTACACGAGTATAATGACATAATATAAAATTATATGTACAATAATATTTAATAATTAAATTTCAGCTTCACGCTGTATCCCGCACGCAGCAGTGTAGGCAGAGGGAACCTAAGACACTCCGTTCCCCACTTTCTGCAGAGTTCTGGAGGCATTGCACGTACAGTGGCGGAATTCAACGCCGCGCGTTGCCTCGACATCAGAGCGAAAATATAAATGTAAATAAATATTTTGTATTTCTTCGAATGGGAATCGACCAGTCGATTGTACAGTCACACTTGGTGCCCCTGCGTCACGACTGGCTAGAAATTTCGTTAAGTCATATTTGAAATATAACTAGAATTATTATAGGAAATGCTTACTATCGGCAAACCTCTCGTGTATTATGCGCTGTGCACATTGTCCAGGTACTGGCGGCTCCAGGATACGTCCGTTGGGAAACTGCGCGTGCGCAACAGCGAGTACCGACAATACTAGTAGTCCTTTCATGGTCTATAAAAAATATAAGAATTAAAATAATATTTAATATTTACCAAAACCATACTGAGTAGGTAATAAATCTTATACTTTATTAGGCTTTACTTTCACAACTTTTATGTGAAAGGACTTCAATAAAAATTGTATAGAGTTCATTGACCGATTTAGGCATTTACAGTTCATTTAATTATTAATAGTAGTGGATTCGTATAAGATACTAATATTTCACTGATATTTACTGGCATTATAATAAGATTTTGATTTTAAACAGGTACTATCTATCTATGTTTTTTTTAAAATAATATAGTCTGACAGGGGCAAAGAGGATGCAGATTTAATTAAATTTTTCATCGCATTTTTTGTTACACGTATTTACTACATGTCATTTATTTTTTATATATTTAAAGGTCAAATATTCACTTCAACAATAAGTTAATTGTGTAGGTAGTGTGGGTGCATGTCGGCATCAAAAGGATTTCCAGATTATGTCATCGTGTTGATCCATAGAAATATTTAATTCAAGAATTTTAAGCGGAACTTTTACTATTTGTATTTTGTAGTATGAAATTTTCTATAAACTACCTACGTTAAGAAACAAAAAAATAAGTACAATATATTGTTAAACGGCCGCATCCATTTTATTTAAAATATGAGTTTAAAATTTATTATATGTTCTAAATCTAACTCTAACTTGTTGATTAACAATAGTTAAAATTCAAACGTAATTTTTTTAAATATTACTTTTCGCTATAACTTCTGTTTTACATGATGCGTGTTTAACAGATAAGAAGGTCCAATACGAAGAGTTGTTTACAAACACTTTCCATTGAATATTTTACAATGGGTTACATAAGAAGTCATATTGTGGACCGGTTCTAGGGCTATAGAAAGTGACCTTGCCCTCAAGATGGTTCGTTCCTCTCTTGACCAATTCTGACCTTTGTCCACAGTTCTAATTTTTCACCATATAAATATTTAATATGGACTTTTATATAAAAATAAATTTATAATATTTTATTTAGATAAAAGCATTTAGATTATCAATTTGTTTATTTGCTTTTTAGTTTATTCAATAAGGCGCTACATTTACATACTGGATATAGTTAAAATATTTTTTAATTTTGTTTAAAACATATCAATAAATGTTTAGTTTTTTTAAAAAGTGACATAGCCAAAGTGAAATAATATCCTTTAAAATAAAACACTACAATAATTCCTAAATTACAAATTCGTGTTGGGAGGCTTATATGAGCTTTACCAAATATATTTTATTTATCAATAATTTTCATTAAAATATATTAAGAAATATAACAACAATATTCGAAAACAAGAAAATTGTACTCACGATATGGTGTGTCTGATGCTCGTATCCGTCACTAACTGATGCGCCGGCGCGTTGCGGAGGTTTTATATGTAGGAAGCACTGGGCGTCCGGACCTTTGAGGTTTGAGAACACCCTGTGGGGTTGTTGCATTATTTTATTCAAAATAATAATTATAATGAGAATTTTATAGACTTAAAATATTATATTGACTGTTTTTTGGCTGCAGTTTTGTAATTTGCAAATATTATTATTGTAATTTGTAGGTTTTCAATTCTTTATGGTAAAAGTATTTTTTCAGTTTTACTAAAAAAAGCGAAAGTAACACTCTCTGTTCCTCTAGAATACTCCACAAATGGACCTTTCATTGTACATTAGTCTGTTTAGGCAGGTTGATTGTAGTATAAAACTAAATTTTATTAATTTAAACAAATGTCCAGACGATGACTAGGAATGATATTCGCAGTATTGTAGCATGTTTTTTAGGGTTTCCTTGAGGTATACAAAATATTCTAACTTGACAATTTAAGTTTTACGAATGAATACTCTTCTTTTTTGTGACACTGCATCTGCTGTATCATGCAAAATTATCGGAGTGACATGCCACTATATCACACATCAACATTCCCAAAGACATTATGTAATGGGTAGTAGACACTTCAACTATTTAATCGTTAATTCTTCAAGCAAAAGAAGAAGAGGTCAGTCGTGGTGCAGGGGCAAAAAGTGTGACTGCAAAATCGACTGATTGTGGGTTCGATTCTATTTCTTATTTTTTAACACAAATATTTCCATCAATTGGGAATCGAACTTATAACCTTTGTGTCAGACATTTATCATCTGCACCATGGTGACTGTTATATAAATAACTCGGCCATTATAATTACTATATTAATAGAATCTATCAAACATGAATAAAAACACAGAAAAAAATATATATAAAATTTATAAGTTTTACACATACCGATATATTCCGTTATTGTTTCCTTATTAACAGTGTTAGCGAAAAGCGCAAACTGAACTTGTTTATTAACACCACATACTGGTCACTGCTTATTTATAATTAAATATTAAAAATATATTATTATAACCAAAAACACTAACAAAATGTTATAATAATATAAATGGACGTATTTAAAAATATTTTATTGTAGTAGATATTTAAGATAAAGATAAAAATGCGTTTCAAATATTACACGCGCCATTTACTATAAATGACTTATTAAATAACAAAAAATGCTTAAAATCGTTTATTACATTTATATCTCACATTTTTAGCAAACTAAAAGATATCAATAATACAATAATATAAATAAAATATATGATAATATTATACTTATATTATTTGTCGAGGCCGGTCGTGGCGCAGCGGCACGAGGTGTGACTGCAAAACCGACTGGTTGTGGGTTCGATCCCCACTCGAGGAGATGAAATATTTACTTAAATTTATATTTCCATTTTCTTCGCTCTGGTGTCGAGGTTAAGCGCGGCGTTGAATTCTGCCACTCAACACGCAATGCCTCCAGAATTCGGCAGAAAGTGGGGAACGGTGTGTCTTAACACTAGGTTCCCTCTGTCTACCCTGCTGTGTGCGGGATATAGCGTGAAGCTAATTTATATTATTTGTAATTATGTATATAATTTACAAATATAATCAACAAACTGTTATGTCGAAGAGATAGGAGGAGTGTCATAAAAAAAACCGCGCCAGTATCTAAAGAACATAGTAACGTAAAGATAATTTTTTGGGTCTTGCGTTTTTTTTATTATTAGTTTAACCTACATTTGTATAACATTTATCAAACAAGTTAATACATAACTTTTATCGCAAAGACAGGAAAGTGAACACAAAGCTTGTGAAGTCCACAAAATTAGTCATGGAGAAATTTGTTGGCAAAACATCTTTAAGGCGAGAATGACTAATTCTTTACATAATATTGATAAAGCAGGAAAGATAACAATACTAGAATGAAATTCTATTAGAATAAATGGTACATCCATTTATTGTTATTTGCATTGTATTGTTCTAAAGTAGATGTTTACATAAATATGTATGTAAACTGTAGATCGATTTTTTTTCTTTTTCTTATTACAGATATGCGATCTGTTCTTTTTTAGAATAAATTTTTTTGTTTAACATATTATTTATTTTTCAATTTTATTTTACAAAAAAATAGGATTATAAGACTAATAGAGACTTTTACGTCCAATACTAAACCTTCCTATATTAACCACGTTGACGACGTACTTTTTTTCTTATGTACCTATAGCTTTTATGAAAAAAAAGAACAATGACAAATGACGAGCATTTAAGGTATTTGACATATATATGTTATACTAAATAACTAAACATAAAATAATATTGATAGATTTTTTGGTTAAGGATTTTAATAATTTAAGAGTCATTTAATGAGAACCAAAAGCTGTAATTACAAAATAGCATAATACAGTAAAAGCTAAAGAACACCCGTTCAAACGAGTCTAGAACATTCTATGGGCAGAGGTCTCGTACGTGCGTGCACTGCTAATAGCGGCTTTCTTTGCACGTGCTTGTTGCCATTCTCGAATGTCATCAACGTTTGGTAGCCGAAAAACTTTAACTATTATAGTCATTGGTCAATATTGTATTTTTAAACTAAAATGTCTATAATTTTTTGATTATTAAATTTGTTAATGTTACAATAATAGGTCATAGAGACATGATGTAGAGAAGAAAATGTGTAATGTATGTTATAATGTAAATTTTACTCAAGCAAGAATCAAGATTACCAATTATGGCTTTGATAATGTTTTGGACCATTAAAATAAGTAGACAGTACCTACATATGTGAAAAGGTAATTCATATTTTGAAATAGGTACCTAAAACTAGAATACATTATATTAGTTGTATTTTATAGACATTTTTTTTTATATATTAAAACGAATAAATATACGAAGATTGTATTGTGGCCCCCGCAGGTATCGTGACCCCCTTTAATATTTGTTATTAAAAATTACTCTATTCTGTGAAACCTTTTTTTAAATGGAACATTAATATTACAATTTTATAATCATGTAAAAAGATTTAAGAGAAGGCAGCGCATTCCTGTGTTGCTGCAATTATTTCCATAATTTTGTAAATATTACGTCATAACTGCTCAGAGTTCGACATTACGAGTATGTCTAACTAACGTTGTCCTACAGGATTTTCAATGTTTTCTATGCAATGAGGATCGTTAATAGACTCCATGATATTGGTAATATGGCCCCCTCATCTGATATGATATAATCTTTCTCTCAGGAGAAAATCGCGGAAGCGTAAGTGTAGCTGGACGCGGATGTAGATGCTACTCTATCGAAGCAGCCGAGATGATAGAGAGCATGTCGCCAACAGTTCTAGCCGGTACCAAAAAGATGTGAAGACCCAGCAGTAGCTCCAATAATGAAAAAGTCATAGAACTCGTCTAAATGTGATGAAAATGACCGCCCTCGCCTGAGGACTCAGATACATTCTGTATATTTTATCATAAGAGGAATTCTATCGACAGACTTGGACAAGAGTGGATTCAGCGTCAGATCTGTATCTTATAAACTCACATTGGCTGCGCAGGCGAAATAAATCTGTGATTTTTGCCATTAACTTCAATACATTTAATTGGGCATAGAGGGGGCCCATATCACCCTCTCTTGATCCAAAATTGTAAAATTTGCGATTATTCGGAATATAAAACATTTTTTAATATTCTGTCTCGTTTATTTTTATTTCATAGTAAATCATATATAGATAAATGAATATTCAAATGTTGGTGATGTATTTCTTGGACTTATATTACTTTTTATATTAGACCTCAAAAAATGAGGGGCCAAATTACCACCTTTATTAAAATAAAAATATTAGTATTAAGTTTGAATTTCAGTTGTAAGTCATATGAATAAAATAAAAAAAAAATTTTAAAGTTACTGGCATCGTTATAAATCGATGTAACAGTATACAAGTTCATGGTGACAATAATTTGAATAAAAATTGAAAGTTCAGTAACCTATCTGTTTTTGTCTGTTAAAGTTTATTCTATCTCATACATATTAATGATGTATAAGAATGTATTTTTCTTGGTTTTATTTAATCACAATAGTTTGTAACGAAACAGCTATGTAGGTTTGACCAGTTTATTTGGTGTGTTTACGTCTCCCAAACTTAGAATCTATTAAAACAAAAATCTAAAATATCTAGTTCTGTTAAATTCGATCACTAAACTTATTAATTATATACATACTCGTAAATTAAATAACATATAATTTTCCGGGTGTTCAATTCTTTTGTTTGATAAGTGATTTAAATTTTCGGCAATCTAGCTGACTCTACTTTGCGCAATCAATTATATCGATCAATATTTGGTATATTGTGTTAATAAAGCGTATTCATTATGTTGTTTGCTCTGCTAATTCTCTGTAAATAATTAATGCACGAAATATTTAATATCACAACAGGACTTCACTACTACTATTTACCTACTGACCTTGTATTTAATTTTCACCGTTCACGATTAGTATAATTTTGCTTTACAACAATTAATTGTATAAGAGATGATATAATGCTTAACTATTCCTACTACTATACTGTACTTTAGGATTCCATACTTCAAAAGAAAAAACGGAACTCCTATGTGTTCATTTTGTTTTTTTTCTTTCGTTAGCCTGTATGTCTGACTGTCAAGACCATTTACCTCAATACCGCGTGTAGTTATCACGCTGAAGTTAATATCAAATATGCAGGTCTACGTCCCCTTGGAGCACAGAAAAACTAATCAAAAGAAAAAGAAAAACTAAAAAAAGTAAAGGATATACATAGTTTTATCTGCATTAAACGATCGAAACCTATAGGATAATTCCCGTGGATAAAGAAAAAAAAGAACTTACGGTGATTACTTTCCAAAATAAAAGAAAATCGGAAAATTGTAAATATATATCACAAAAAAACTCATATTTGTAGTTCATTATCCCATACAAAATGAGTGTATACGGGTGTATACACCTAGGTTTATCAACTTTGACAAGTTGTTTTCTAGCTGTCCTACAACCATGAAACTTGTATGTAAATCTTGGACGGCGTGTACCACCCGCACTTTTTAGTTTTATCTTTATGTTTAAAATTGTCTTAAAATTATAAATTATATACAAATATTTACAAAATATAAATGATAAGAATGGCATAGAGACTTTAGTGACACTTCGCCCGATTTGCGACACTTTAGTAGCGAAATCGAACAACAATCAACATCGAATTTTGTTACGTCACAAAATTTTAATGAATATATAGGTATAGGTTTATCTACCAATGTAATATCCGAAAGCACAGCAGTGCCCCCGCTAAATCGAGCGAGCGAAACACTCAACCGACTAATGTATCATCCTTTTCTGGAACTATTTGGCGTATTTTCTGGCCCCTATTTGAGAACTTCTGGATAGGCTTTTAAAGGATGGTTTTCCAGTTAGCTGTAAGCACACACCAGAACCTCGAAATTTCAAACATAGGTCATATATTTTCGAAGCCAAAGTTTCATTATGTCAACATTGATTCACTCATTCACTCATTGAAATTTGCTACTAGGTTACTAGGGTTTAATGTCACATAAAGGAAAAAAAATGTAGAAGATCTGGATTACCTGGTGGCCCTACTGAGAAACTAACCTAAGACCCCAGCCAAGCTATTATAGATATCGTCATACTACTTTGCAAAATTTATTCAGCGTGGTGGGACTCTTCTTTTCATGTACAAAACTTGAAGATCTGGAGTATTTGATGAAAAACCCTAAGAGCTCGGTTGGTTAATTATTGCCGTATTACAGGTACTTACCAGTGGGTTTTCCAGATCTAATTGCATCAATACTTTTACCAGATATTCTTTCCGAACTTTTAGATTAGTATTCGTTGAAGATCAATATTGAAAATCATTTTTTTTTAATTTGATCTTATATTCATATTTTTTAATATTAGCAGGGCTAATGAGTTTTCATCCAATAATTGAGACGAACTGGCAAAAAAAATATGTTAATACTTATGCAAATAAAATATATTTCTAAATTTAAGTAATTATAATCAAATTATTTTTAAACCCTCAAATTATTTTTAAAACCCTCGTAAAATATACAAAATGCTATATGACAAATCAATCCGTAGTCTTTTCAAAAATAAAGAACGAATCTGTCATATTGTGTAGTGTAAATTGTCACTTGAAAATGACGTTGGTAGTTAAAAAACTCAAATAAATAAATTTTATAATAGTAAAAATATTCTTATAATAAAGTTCCTTTTTTCCTTTAAATATATTCTACTTTTGTACAAAATGTTTTGTTGTCTGAAGAACTGTGTTAACGGGTTTTCCCTGACGCCAACTGTGCCAATCCGGGTGAAGAGTAATCCAGTACAATTAGATACTTTACATATGGGTAAAATTTTATATTGATATCAAATTCTACCATGAAATAAGCATTTTAGTAATATGTTTAGTAAGATTCATTCTGAATTATGTCGTATAATTGGTATATATTTTGTCCATTGCAACTTAATGCTTATGTGTGTAGGTGGCAGATAAAAAGAGTATCCTGTGGTCATAATGACCAGCTAAAAATACTTAATTATATGTATATATTAATTATTTCAGGACATGAAGTTGTGGTAGTGAAAGGAGGTCAGCGTGTATGTGGATCTGGATGCGCTTTGGGAAATGCACCATTAGTGCAAAATAAAGCTTATTTTGAAGTAAAATTGCAACAAGGAGGAGTGTGGGCTATAGGATTAGCTACAAGAGAAGCTGACTTAAATAGAGTTCATGGTAAATAAATATAATAATTATGTATGTAAAATATTTGTACAAAACAACATAATAGAATTATTTCAACTGAAAATTTTATCCTCACATGATAATCACAAACATGCACAAATACATATTATTCTATAAGACAGAGTTTTCTGTAGACTTATGTCTAGTTTGCTGATATTTACATATTATTCAATATACAAACAGCAAATGTTCAGGTTAATGTCAATTTAAGCAAAGGTCATAATTGATGATATAAACCTGACATTGCCAAAGTGACACAATATATATTATTTGCATAATTTTAGTTATTCACACATGCCCAATTTTGATGCGATTTGATTGCAATTGGGTTAGAAATTAAACCATGTCTTGAATTTTAATTTCTATGTGACTCTGGCAAGTTGTACAGTTCCAGGTGCGTAAATGATAAAAAATAATATATTTTCATATCATAAGCTACCAAATCTAGTGATGTAGTAGATGCCACTACGACAAACAGTATACAGCTTGACTTTTTGTATAAAAAAAAATCATAAAATAATTCAAACTACAGAATGGATTTTAGTGTCATTTTTACTAAAAGATAATATATTAGATAAAGATATAGATTTAAGAAAGATGTGACAAAAGAATATTAAAGATTTGTATAGTAATATTCCAAAAACTTTTTTTTTGTGCACTTACCCATCTACAACAGCAAATAACAAATTGGCAACAATTACTTAGTCTACATGGGTAAAGCCACAAACAGAACAATAGCATTAAAAAGAAAATCTAAATGGATTTTCTTTTTAATGCTATTAAAAAGCTAAATAGATTTATAAAATAAAAATATATTTTTTATAAATATTACAGGAGGAGTAGACAAAGAGTCCTGGTGCTTAAACAGTGATGGTATTGTAAGACATGATAATGTAGAACTTTATCATCTAAAGCCTGCATCTCGAGAGTCACCCACTTCAGAACTCCTGGTGTCTACAGGATCGCCCAATCATGAAAATGAAAATGAAAAAACAGAAAGTGATAGGAGCAATGAGAAACAAGCGTTGATGCCAGGGGAAGGTGATGTCATTGGTGTAGCTTATGACCATGTGGAACTTAATTTTTTCTTAAATGGAAAAAATATGGAAATCCCTGTAAGAAATATTAGAGGAACTATTTTTCCTGCACTTTTTGGTAAGTAAAATGTGTTACTTCATTATCAGACTTTGGTGTCCTTTTATTATAATTTTTTAAAGAACAATGGGCAGATTGGGACCACCATCTTAATAAAAATACTATTAATATATGTTTTTTATTGTGCTTGCTTGCTTTTATTTTATGGTAATACTTTATTTCGCACACTGTCTTGTCCTGATGCCCGCCCAAGTACTCCTAAGTACAATATGGGATGGGTCAAGAGTTGCACTTGCAAATGCAATTGCAATGCACCAGTAATATTTTGAAATTACATTATAGGTGATGATTCCTAAGAGATCTTGTAATACATTTAATTTTCGTGTTTGTGAATGTAATTATAATAAGTAATTACACTTTGGGAATGAGTTATTTTTATTTCTCTTTTCAACACATACTACCATGGTGTGAAAGTGAAGAACAGAGTGTCTTAATATTAACTTCTCACTACTAACTGTGCTATATAGGTGATACAAATTAAAGAAAAAAAAATTATATCTATATCTATAATCTTATATATTTTTCAGTTGATGATGGTGCTATTCTCGACATTATATTGGACAACTTCAGATATCCGCCTCCCTCAGGATATGAAAAAATCATGGTAGAACAGTCTTTACTTTAACATGAAATAAATTTAAAAGAAACTGGCTTGTGCAAGGACAATTATATATTCTCGCTTTAAATGTGATTGTTTAATGTGAGTATGTAATGTAAAGTAAAGTTTAAGACTGTATCCTCTCTTCTACATTACTGATTACTAAGAGTTTGATAATTAAAATATCTATTTCTCTATTTTAGGATATTTCCAAAAAAAAATCCTTTGTCAACAAATTTCTGTCTGTAATAATTTTAAGTTAGCGAAATAACTCAAATAAGGTCACATTAGTTTTAAGTTGAAATATGTTTTAGGAAGATTTCAATTAGAAAGTTTAAATTTTTTCCCAATAATAATAAAAATAAAATTACAAATTAATGATTGTAACTTTAATAGCAGGTTCAGTGGGCTGCACCGGAATGATAAAAGTGATGTAATATAAGATATATTACATAACCTTACTTGACAAATACACTATCCACTATAACAAAGAATTTTTAAATTTGAACCAGTAGTTCTTTAGTTAGCGACTTCAAATAAACAAAACTTTTCAACTTTATAATATTAGTATAGATAATGTATATAAACTATTCTTCTGTGATTGATAATATAATATCATGAACTATCAATAATAGAAATTCAAATAATACACATCATTTTTACAATTAAAAGATTAGATTTTTTTAATAATTTATTTTATTGTATTCTTTTATAACCAAACTCTTATAAGTAGGTTTTTGTCATTTATAGATGATAAAAGCTAGTAGTAGTACACAACCTACAAAAAATATATATATATTCATAATTGAATATTATTTTTAATTTATCTTGTTAATGTCATATAGAATTAAATAATAGTCATATTGCTGGGAATGGATAACTCACAATCTATGTGTGTGTCATTTACAATCCAATGTGTAATGGAGTATTTAAAAAAGTTAAATTATTTATTATATTTTCAGTTCAGTTTGAGTATTACTTATAACATTTTTTGCTGCATATATTATGTCATAACTCATATTGCAAAAGTGAATTGTTCTATTTCTAGCCATTGTAATTGTGAATGAAATGAAACATTGTTTTTGTTATTAAAACACATTCCCAGTATCTTTGAGCTCACAACTACTATTTTATGTGAGATATTAACCTCCTGACTGTGCCAAGAAGGCATGAAATTAATATTATTAGTGCAAATTTTATTATTGGAAAAAAATAGAAGAGCAAAGAAGAGAATATTAAAATTATCATATTTATTTTTTGGTATTACATATCAATTCACTTCACTATACATTACTTCCATTTTACTCATATTAAGATCTAAAAGTGTAACGCCTGTCTATGTATTACCTGTTTGGGGAATTATATATTACAAGCACCACACGCGCGGCTTCACCCGCTTAAAAATATTTTTATATTATAGCCAAGGTATTCAAACTAAATTGTATACAATTTATGTAAAGATTTTGTGTTATTCTGTTACATATGTTTTTTTTGGTGTCTTCGATGAGTCTAATATATTATTGATTGAAGAGAACTATGACCTGCATAAATATTTTTTTGCATTTGATATAGATAATTAGATAATTATCTATATATATCCAATTTCAAGCACTATTCTAAAAAAATATTCATGTTGTGCTTATATTTTTTTAATAGATAGAAGTTAATTAATAATCTTAACATGAAATCCTAAATAGAAATTTTCTTAACAATTATTTATTTTAATATGCACTTCTAAAGTAACAGATATATATAACACTTAGAAAAATGAACTTGTAAAAATGTATGTAATTTTCTCAGTAATTTAATAACTCAAAAAAATTGTGTCATGTTCTCCTGTTTTGTAATAAATAGTGTGATAAAAAATAGCTGCTTTTAAAAAATAATTTCGACGCTTTTACCGTCACATATATGTACACATTACATTTTAAATTAATATATTTAATGAATTTTAATTATAGCTTAAAATGTCCAATGTACATACACATTCCAATATATATCTATAAAATTAACTAAATTATATGCTTATATTATAGTTTTACGTTACAAATTCTTGTTTTCTAAGTGATTTATTTCTTATTGAGCCTAGGATAGTCTATGTTCAGAAAATAATTAATGATAAGTTAAGATAAAACACTAAATACTTATTATTTTAGGCTTATAAATGATGTAGACTATATGAGACTTTTTTTTCATAGACTATATATTTAAAAATCAAAATGTTTCATTATAAAATGTATGATTTATATTTTATATATGTATATTTGATCTCAATACATAATTTTACAATTATCAAGTAACAAGATTGATTATAATAAATATAGAATAAAAGATACGAAGTATTAATAATATTATATTCAAAATAAGTGGTACACCTAATGACCAAATATAGCTGACAGTTATACTGTATAATATATCTATGTAGAATTTTTTTTTATTCTTTTTTGTCTAACATGGTAAAGACGAAACTGTTTATTACATCAATTTAAGACTATTTAATGATGCAGTTTGATGGAGAAATTGAATTTCTAACCTAGTGTTAAGACACTCCGCTCTCACTTTCCGCCGAATTTCGGAGGCATTGCGTGTTGAGTGGCGGAACTCAACGACGCGCTTTGTCTCGTCACCAGAGCGAAAAAATGAAAATATTGAGTATTTCATTTCCTCGCGTGGGAATCAGCGTCGACTTGTCACTAACCTTTGGCGTTAACAGTTGCACCACAACTGCTATTGGAAACAAATAAACATATTTCTTTTTGTTGTTCTTTAATATTTTTTATCGGTATAGGGGATATCCTCAAAAATTAGGCCACATAGATATAACTTATCCAAGTATATACATATAAATAAATTACATTTATTAAGTGTCGTACTATTAATATATATATTTTTATAAATGCTGACTTGATCTCAGTGCATTGGAGGTTTATCATAGAGTTTAGTGCAAAATCCTCGAATTATTATTGTACTATTGTCGTTCTGCCCCTACATTATACGAAAAAATGTAATATAAATATTGTTCAATATTTGAATCACTACTACGATGTTCTGAATTAACAATTTCTAAATTTACGTAATATCATATACATATGTATGTATAGTATGCCTAAAATCTAAAAATAATGATGTAGTAACTTATTTTTTGAATAATGAATAATCGTACTTAATATTGTAACTTTTACTTTACAAATTTCCCTTTTTATAAATTTTTATAATTTTTCAATGAAATTTGGATAATGAATGTTGATCAATTGATAGAAGAGTACTTACGTATCTTTATATGTGACGTGACATTTTGAATAAAAATCTACAATTTTAACACGCTATGCTTGCAGATTTGGCGGAAAGTGTGAAAGTGTCTTAATGGAAACGGAGTGCCTTAGGTTTCTCCCTGCCTACTCTGCCGTTATTCAACTTTTGTGAATATTTTAAAGTACTTTTCTTCTTCTTCTTTATTCTACAAACAATAATATAAATCAAGAGCAGGTATAATATAGTTGTTCGATTTACTACACACACGGGATACAGAATAAATTTGAAAAAAAGTTCCTTTCCAAGTGTAAAGCTCATTATGATCCTCTCACGTTTGTAGAAATTAATGCGGGCTTGTAATTTGCCTGAATTAAAATTAAAAATGACCTGTATTAAACTGCAGTAATAATGCTGATATATCTAATTAGCGTCTCAAAACAATTAAAAAAATTGTGGAGTGGACGAGGCGAAGGAAGTATGCAGAGAGCAGGACGCATGCGTTTGGCGCTGCGTCCTGCTCTCTGCATACTTCCCCGCTAGCTGGCCCGCTAGGGATATAGTGTGAAGCTTGATTAGATTAGACGGACGCAGTGGCACATGTGTGTTACTGGAAAGGCGATGGTTGTGATTCAATTGCCACTCGGGCAATGAATGAGTTACGCCAATCTACACGCAATGGTTCAAAAATTCGGCAGACGAAGGACCGTTCCTGTTGTATGTGTCGTACCGTGTCTTAACATTAGGTTCCATACGTACATACATACATACATACTCTACTATGTACGAGATACAGCGTGAAGCTGAAAAAAAATAGCAACACTACTAAATTCAGGTACTAAGTAGGTATAGCGTGGAAAACACGAACATTCCTTCATCCGTATTCAGTATTCATGGAACGGAACAAAAAGTTTCTATGGCTGGCCAAATTGCAATATCCCGTAGTCGGCCGTATATTTACAAATATTTCACCACAATATAAATATCTACGTTGTACCTATTGTTTCAGACGGACTAACGTGGGTTTCATGCACGCCCAGTAATACATTCACAATGATTAATAGTTAAATATAGTAATTGAAAAATATATTTTTATTGTGCTATTTTTGATTCATGTATCTATAGTAAAATAAAATAATCCAATTTTCATATTTTTTGACAAGTACATGTTTTTGAGTTAAATGGCTTCTATATCTATAATAAATCAGCTATACGCTGTATCCCGCACATTCTCCACTTTCCGCCGAATTCTGGGGGCATAGAAGAGCCGTGACGCAGGGGCACAAAGTGTAACTGTACAAGCTCCTGGGCGTTGGTTCGATCTCCACTCAAGGAAATGATATATTTAGTTAAATGTATATTTCCATTTCTTCGCTCTGGTGTCGAGGCAAAGCGCGGCGTTAAGTTCCGCCACGCAATGCCTCCAGAACCCGGTGGAAGGTGGGGAACAGAGTGTCTTAACACTTCACAGGTTTCCTGCTGTGTTCGGGATACAGCGTGAAGTAAAAAAAAACATATTTACTGTTTGTTTTATTTGAATCAGTTCAAAAAAGTTATATCAATTTAAATATTATTCGACAAAATTGCTATAAATAACTGTTTATTGTATTGGCTGAAAGTGTACGTTTTAATTTTAGCATATGTATTTGTTTTTAAAAACGAATTACTACTATCAGAAAACATAAGTAATGTACCTACATTAGTAAAGAAATAATTACAAGTATATAGTTCATGCGGGCGAAGCCGCGAGCGGGTCGCTGGCGTGGAATGTAGATCGGTTGCGTTGCATATATTATTTACGTTTATTAACGATTATATTGTATGGATCATTGGCCTTTATATAAATTAAAATAATAAATCTTTATGTAAGTCTGAATAATCGTTTTTTGTTATCATTTTATTTACTTAATTGGTCTTTTGCCACAGCTTACCTAAGATATATATAACATTAGGATTCTTAAGAAAACAGGTAAAAAAGGAAGCGAATTTTATATAAAATGTAGCAAAAACTTAAAATTAATTTAATTTAATTTTTTAATTTTATGTAGCAAAAACGATGTATAAAAGCTCATATCTTTTGATTGCGTTGACATAGAAGCTTGCCTTTTTTCTTACTCCAAAGGAATAGTAGACCTTATTAATGTCAGCCTGACACTTTTACGCAATCTCGATATAAATGATCTTGACAGACGGACAAACGGGCAGCATAGTGATCTTATAAAGGTTCCGATTTTACCTTTCAAGGTACGAAATCCTAAAAAAGAAGCTTTTAAGTTTATTAGCGATTTAAAAATTATATAAATAGACTTAGTGCCATTGTAAGATAAGGATATATCGGCTTGGCCACACGTAAATTTGAGGCGTAGTTGAATAAAATAATTTATATATGTCGGCTCGAGATTTGATGATAGGCGAGCCTCGTGGTTCCGACGTCTCATTGCTTTGATGATGGTCCTCCATTGTACGAGATAATACAATTAATCTCACACTAACGTTATGATTCAGGCGTGATCCTTATCACAATTAAGAGCTGTGAATGGGACGGCCGACTAAACCACCAAGTCCCCTGCCGGCGATGCGCCTTGCTTATAAAGCAGGCCGCCCCTCCTTCACAACTCG
>JAATLQ010020811.1:97257-115693 GCA_013421005.1 Heliconius erato x Heliconius himera | reverse complement strand
TCTAGTTTTATTCGGTCAATTAATTTTATTCTTAGTAGACTACGTTCAATGTTATGTTGGCAAGTTTCTAATTTACATATATTACGCTTAGTTAGGCTCCAAGTTTGACATCCATATGTCATGGTTGGTAGAATACAAGAGTTGAAAATTTTGCTTTTTGCTTTCAATGGCACTAATGGATTTTTCATAACCTCTTTCAGAGACCAGAATCTTTTCCACGCCAGATTAATTCTGTTGTTCTATCTTACATTTTTTTAAATACTCAATTTAAATACAAAGCGCCATCTGGAACAAACGCAAGTAATTGGTTTCAAGTAAAATTGTATAGAGAGACATCTTTCGGCACTTCAATACTTTTTTCACCCATGACTAAATTAAAATGATCTATACTACCTAATTATAAAAAATATATCGAACTATAAATAAAAAGTAAACAAATGAAACAAAAATTATTTACCCATAAATAAATTAACCTTTTATTGCAAAATAAGTAATGTAATTTGAATGGCAGCATTACTATTTAGGGAAATTAAAACATTTATACTAGCAACACAAATTAAACATGGCGTCGCGTCCATGACCCAAGGTCCACAGTAGCTGTCAAACGGTTGTTGACTCTCCAGTAGAATACATCGTCAATAATAACAAAATTAACGTAAATAATCTTATTATACATAAACGCGACCTAAAATCAGTTAAAAATTATATTTCTTTATATTTATTTTACACAATTTATTTATAATTAACGTATTTGTGCGTAGATTTAATAAAATTTTAGTTATTAGCGTATAAATTTGTTTAATCTGAAGTTTAGTTTCGTTTATATCAAGACTATTTCTTAATATTTCTGTTCTCTAAATATTTTTCGAGATAAGTTTTGTGTGATAGTGTTAAAAATGTGTTCAGTGTTTTCTTGCATTGGATTTTCCGCATAGGCGTGGCAAAATACCCCCTGCTTAGAAAGGTAAGTAAAAATAATATACCAGATCATAATATATATTGTAATTACATACTACATTGTAGGGTAAAATATTTACTTAGGTATAGGATATTCGCATTTCCTATACTAATATGTATCAAAATAAGTGGGTAGGTATATAGTGTAATTATATAGAAAATCTAAGCGATTTTTTCCTTATCTAGCGAATATCACTTTTATTCTAAGTAAACAAAAATATTCAATTTATAGAGGTATGCTAAAGTCTATATTATATCACACAACATATGAAATAAAAATAAAATGGAAAATGGAGAAAAGATGTTATATTCTCTCTTATTTCATATAATTTAGGACGTGTGTAAAAATATCTATTGATAAATTAAAAATTGCATAATATAACAAATGGTAAAATATTACTTTTCACTGTCATTATTTAGAAATTATTTCGTTGAATGTTAAAAGATGATTAAAATCATTCAGTTATGCAACATAATATTTCGGATATGTAAAACACAAGAAAGAAAGTTGATTGAGTAATTATATGTAAACAATAAATGTTATGTTACTATTATGACATATTCAATATGAATGTTGTAACAAAATAATGAATTTCTCTTTATATATAAATTAAAAAATGAAATTAAATTAGCTTCATGCTGCATCCCGCACACAGCAGGGTAGGCAGAGGGAACTTAGTGTTAAGACACTCCGTTCCCCACTTTCTGCCGAATTCTGGACGCATTGCATGTTGAGTGGCAGAACTCAACGCCGCGCTTAGCCTCGACACCAGAGCGAAGAGATGGAAATATAAATTTAAGTAAATATTTCATCTCCTCGAGTGGGGATCAAACCCACAACCAGTCGGTTTTGCAGTCACACCTCGTGCCGCTGCGCCACGACCGACCTCATTATATCTATTATGGGCTCTTTATATATTATGTTTTAAATTTGCTTAGAGGCCATTGTGATGCTGCATTTTATGATTAAACACTACGATTCCCACTCAAGATTCATTAGATTCATTTTCTGATTATATTAATTACCGTGCTCAACTGGCACACTCAGAACACCACAATCAAAGAGCAATACCATACCATATATTCATTTCTCCACTGCAATAACAAGACAAGACACTGCATTAAGTTCCACTAAATTGATAATGTGAAGAAAATCAGGCAGCTTGTGAGGAACTGAATGTCTTAATACTAGGTTCCTATCTCTGTCTATCCTACTATATGTAGTTACAACTTTAACCTAAAAAATGTTAAACATGATTATCATAATATATTGAACATGAATAATGAATAATAATATAATGAATTTCTCTTTACATAATATTTTATATGGATTTACAAATGTTTAATAGAAAGTGTATTTATATATGCAACTGATAACTATTACATATACTAATAATAATTATAAAGCTGAAGAGTTTTCAATTAAATATGATAATCTAAGACAAGTACTTGGAATTGGAAATTTCTCTTTGTTTGACAGTCTATTTATTGAAGAAGACTATATTATATCATATTTAATAATTGAGGCAACCTCAGCCTATTATGACCACGGACTATGGTGAAGTGCTTCAAATGTCGTTTGTCCTTTGTATAATGTACGGCCGAATTTTTGTTTGGGAATTGAAGTGTCTTAATGAGAAGGGAGTGTTTTAACACTGGTTCCCTTTGCCTACCCTGCCATATGCGGTATACAATAAAGCTGAAAAAAATAAAATAAAAGTATAATATACCATATATTTCATGATAATGACTCATATAAAAATTTCCCAAAATGAAAGTATTACACCTTCACCTAATCTTATGTAAAAATTAAAAGTTTTCTGTTCTAATTATTTTGACCGTCCATAATGACCTTCTTTAAATAAAGATGCTAATAAAAGTTTATTAATTGACCTAGATATATGAGGTTAGTTGTGGCGCAGGGGCATAAGCGTGCAGCTGTAAAAATAGCAGGTTGGTGGGTTCGATTCCCACTCAAGGAAATGAAATATTTAATAATTTTATTTCTATGCGCTTGTAATGAGACAAAGTGCTGCTTCGAGTTCCGGCACTTAACATGTTTCCGACTTAATACTTCCAGAATTCAGTGGGAAGAGGAGAATGGAAGTGTCTTAACACTACCTTCCCTTGCTCGTTCGGGGATACAACGTAAAGCTAATGAATACTTATAAAAACAAAAATGTTTAATTTTTAATATAATAAGTAAATTTAAGGAAGATTAAAACTAAATTTTATTCTCACCGTGACACCCTCTCTAGTACCTGCCATTCTGTGTATCTCTTCATTGTGAATTCGATCAGCTAATCTGAGTCCGCAAAATATGCATTGCTTTCTTTCTTCTTTTGTAATTCCCACGTCTCGCTGCCGTATAACAGCGTCGGTACCATCTGCATTCGTATTCGCTGCATACTGCAAACGCGAAACTGTACTGACTCTCTCATCAATGCAGCTAAGGTTCCGTTTACCCTGTTCCCGGCAGCAATACGCCTTTCCACATCCATCTCGTATCTGCCATCTCTACTGAACATAATTCCCAAATAAACCACTCCATTCCCTTCTAACATATAACTATTTATGATTCTCCATTTCTTTCAAAAACCAGAACCTTTATCTTACTCACATTCAGGCTTAGCCTATTATTTTTACACCCTTCTTTCAGAGTGGTAGTCACAACTCTACACCATGCCTATGACTGATGATGCAGTGAGCACTGCATCATCTGCGTACAGCAGGCAAATTAGACTCAAGTCACCTACTTTCACTCCCATGTCACTTTGTTTCACTCCTTGGAGACAGCTATCCAAATACAAACTGAACAACCAAGCTGACATGGCGCATCCTTGTTTAGCACCAATTACATGTCAAAGCAGGCCCTGAGATGTTTATTAGGTTTATTTAAGAATCTGCCTAATCCCTTTGTACCTACTGTATATAGATACCGCCTGTAGCATGGAAAGCGGAGGGAACCCATTGTAAGGACACCCACCATTCCCCCACGCACCATTTCTTTTTTCTTCACCTTCTTTTTATACATTGCGTGACGAGTGGCGAAACATAACGCCGTGCTTTGTATTGTTACTTGAGCGAGTAAATGATAATAAATTCCCTCAGGGGGACGGTGTCGAATTGAAGGTATGGTGGATACATTTTATTTATTTATTCTTTATTGTATATAATTTAAACCTTATCCCGCACTTTTATTCAAGCATTGTCTCCAAAATGGACCAATTGAAATGGCCTTCATTTCCACATGCGAAAGATGTTCGAAGCTGAAATAATTTTTCTTTGTATAATTGAACTATCGTGTCGCCAGTGTTACGACAAAACTGTCATAATATTGATAAATTGTTACTTAAAGTGTGTAATTTGAGGTAATATGTACTCGTATTTGATAAAATATTTCGGTTTTGTAGTTGATTTAGTTTTATGCTGTGAACTTAATTCTCTACAACTATATTACAACTAGTAAACACTAAAAGTAGATGAGGACGTTGTGGCGCAGGATCACTGAGAAGCGTGCGACTGTAAGTGTGACAGATTAGATTCGATTCCCACTCGGGGCAGTGAAATATTTTATATTTCATTTGGACGCTCTGGTGATAAAGCGCGGCGTTGAGTTTCGCTACTCAAGCCGCAATGCTTCGAGAATTCGGCGGAAGTGGGGTGTCTATAGAATAAATAATTGTATTTACTAGGTATATTATATAAAAGTCACTTCCGTTACTGAGTGACTGACAGACAACCCACAAACGAAACTATTGTATTTTGCCATGTGTCTACATATGTTATTGAGTGTGGGGAACACTAAAAGAGGACTTCTCGAAATTCGTACGGAAAGGGGAAAAGCTTCATTTTCCGTTTTAAGTATTAAATTCCATACAAAAATTAGCTATAAGGATACGACAGTCAAATAATAAAATCATATGTATGTAGATTAAATATGACACATAAAACATGTATAATAAATTCAAAGGCTCGAGAATTTGGCTGTGTTCTCATATAATATGGAAATATTACGCAAACGGGTATTGAACTTATAGCCTATTTGGCAAGCGACCAGTGCCAGTTCGAATCCCGCTAGCCAAAGCCAAGTTTTTGATAGTTTCTGTTTTATGTGTGATAGTGATAGGATACGTAGTTATATTATGTAAGTTAACTATTGCTTAAAGTGATTCTTTCATTCAAGAAATACTGCACTTTTTTAATTGAATTTGTTTCTTAATATTAAACACTAGCCTTCACGTGGATGGTTTTGTGAATGAAAATGCCACGCTTCTAGAATCAAGTGTAAAGTGGGAAACGGAAGTGTTTTCTTGACACACTTAGGTTCCCTCAATGTCCTCTCTGCTATGTGCAGGATACAGCGTAAACTTATAGCTTTCTTCCATAAATGGACTGTCCAATCCAAAAATCTTTTTCAATTCGAACCAGTAGGTAGTTACTGAGATTAGCGCGTTCAACCAAACAAATTCTCCAGCTTTATAATATCAGTGTGGAAGTATAGATAATGCATGTATGACGCAAGATATTTGTTAATCGCCGGCAGTCGGCCGTTATACTAATTGCTCCCAATTGAAATACTTACTTAGATAAGTTGCGTGGCCCTTTGTGATACATACGAAGTGATCTAGAGTTAAAAAAAATTAAATTTCTCTCTATATGTTAGACAGAGAGAACCTTGTGTTGAGACTCTCCGTTTCCCACTTTTCACTAAATTGTTCAGACATTTCATGTAACGTGGCGGACCTCAACGCAGCTACAGGACGTTAAAGTATACCTACATTTTTTATAAATAAATACATACTCTTTGTTAGCCAAAACGAGAATTACTTAATGTCTTGAAAAACCATTAGTCACTTTCATACTTCGCAGTCAAACAAAAACTAGGAAAGACAGTTAAATAACCGACAAAAAGTTTAGGTACTGACAAGTACATTTGAAATGTCTTAAGTAAAGAAATAACTAATAATATAACTGTAAGCGATAGCTTCAGATTTATAATTGTCATTTGAAAATGACAATTATAAATCTGAAGCTATCGTGGCGCAGTGGACGCGTCTGATTGAAAACGTGATGGTTGTGGGTTCGGTCACTATTTCGAAGAATGGTAGGTAGTATTTTTAGTTTAGTTTCAGCCTCAGACAGAAGGGACAATTTTCCCATATAGAAGTCCCGTATGGATTCGCGTTGCGTATTGAGTGGCGGAACTCCATGCCGCACTTTGTCTACTAGAGCGACGAAATAAAAATAATTTACCCCAGAATGAGGATCGATCCCACAACCATCGCTATCAAACGCTTCCACTGCGCCACGATAGCTTTAGATTTATAATTGTTATTTGAACTTCCAATTACAATTATTTCTTTACTTAAGTAAGACATTTCAAATGTACTTGTCAGTACACTTTTTGTCGGTTATTTAAGTCGTTGTACCACTACGCCACGGTAGCCTCTTGTGGAATATAACGTTAAACACAATACTCTCTTTTAAGATATGCAGGTTAAACACAACGTCTAACGTTCTTTTACTTTCATTTACTAGGCCAGAGGTTACGGGTTCATTTCTCATGACAATGAATTCTATTTCGCCTTACATCTACTTGTATGAAGAATGTCTCGGTCTAATAAAGACGAAAGCACAAGGTTTCAGGACCGTTACCCAACACGCATTGTATTCAAATTACTGATGCGTTGAATATGGTATAGTAACATGTAGAGCATATAAAATATGTAAAAAAATATATAATATTTTATAAATTATTAATATTATAAAGTGGAAGAATTTGTTTGGTTGAACGCGCTAATCTCAAGAACTGTTGGTTTGAATTGTTTTTTATTTTGTCTTGGATAGTCCATTTATTAATGAAGGCGTTAGGCTATATTAATTGCTTGATATACGGTACCCACTGTACGGTGTACCCGCGGTCAAAGTTACATCGAACACTTAGAATGTGTCATACATTTTTAGTGATTTCTATTTGGCAACGCGGACGAAGCCGCAGGTTATAGGTAGCTTAATATAATAATATACAATAGTTTATTTATATTTTAGTTGGAAAACCTACTTTCTCCGTGAAAAGATAGTAAAAACTTATTAAAGTTTTATTTTTATTAATAAGCGGATACGGTAATGAGTAGATGTTATCGTGCCGGAGTGAGTAATGTCTGACAAGATGATAGTAGCTTTGATTGCCACTCGGGCATCGAAAGACAAGAAGCCAAAGGCAGGGTTAAGTTCCGCCACTCAACACACAAAGTTTCAAAAATTGGGGGCTACGTGAGGAACGGAGTGTCTTAACACCAGGTTCCCTTCCTAACCTGCTATATGCGTGAAGCCAAAAAAACTACATTTATCACCCAACTGGGGATCGAACCCACAACCCTTCAGTAGAACTCGTAACATAAAACTGGTATTATTCGAACAAGAGGCACGTTTCGCTACCAAATGCATATATGGCGGTCGGTCGCTTACAAACCGCAGTCACGTATCGTGTAATGAGCGTTATTGTTCTAAAGAAAGGTAGGCGAGACCGCTAACTGAGAAATGTCAACTTTACAACATACAAGTTTTATATATTTTTTAAATATACTCCGCCTATGGTGTGGTAGACAGAGGGAACCTAGTTATAAGACACCCTGTTTCCCATTTTACGGCGAATTTACTAAAATATTAAATAATTAATTTTCGCAAGAGAGAATCGAGCTCAAAGACGTTGCGTTTCTAAAAAAAATTATCCTATTTCGTACATGTATGTAAATATACTAGACAAAACCGTCTTTCCCGTTCCCGTTGGATTTTTCAGTAGGATCTTTCAGTACTCCCCTACAATCCCTAATCTACTTATGTAAATGTCAACTATCCAAGTCTCAGTCACTCAGTGATAAAAGAGGCGTCGTGGCGCAGAGGCACAAGCTTACGACAGGTTGAAGCTAAAAACCATATATTTATATTAAGGTAAGACATCGTATTTTTGGATCTTTTTAAAGATATAATTATTAAACTTTTTTTTTCAATCCATAACAATGGGACCATAGAAAAAAAATAATGACACCAATAGAATTGCTCAGGACATTGTTACACAAAGCTTATCTGGAGCTCTCGTATAAAAGCACAATGAGGTGACCTACAATGGCGCAGTGTACTGGGTCAGCTTGAAAAATGAGCTTCTTTTAATTAATTTTTTTTAGCTTAACGCTCCACATAGCAGGGTAGACACAGGGAACCTGAAAACCTAGTGTTACGACACTCTGTTCCCTTTAAGAAATATATTATAATCATCCTCCTAAGTGGGGATCCAACCCACAACCATCGCGCTTACAAATAGACGCTTCCACAGCGCCACTATAGCTTTAAATTTACAATTGTCATTTGGACTACAGTCATATTACATTCGATACTTAAGACATTCCATTCCAATACTTGTTAGTAAACTTTTTGCAGGCTATTTAACTGTTTCTCCAGTTTTTTTGTTTGGCTGTCAAGTATGAAAGTCACTAATGTTTTTTTAAGAAGCTGGGCAATACTCGTTTTGTCCAATAAAAAAATACAGTCAAATTGATAGTCTTCTCCTTTTACAGATGTCGGTTGAAAATATTATTATTGAAATTAATTCTATAGTCAGCTTCACGCTGTATCCCGCACAGAGCAGGGTAGGCAGAGGGAACCTAGTGTTAAGACACATCGTTCCCCACTTTCTGCCGAATTCTGGAGGCATTGCGTGTTGAGTGGCAGAACTCGACGCCGTAGAATTTTTTTGTTTTAATTCTATAGTCCGTCTGCCTACTGCCATGAAGATAAAAAGACATGCACCTGTATAAAATATTTAAAAAACACTGTACCGGAATAAAAAAAAAATTAGTGTCAATGTCAAAATTCACCTTCAGACATGATTCACGGCGCGTCCGCGGTTTTCACTCACGCGCCACTTTCCACACCGCTACGCCTTGGAAATACTGAAGCTTTTCAAATTATTTATATTTAAAAAAAATGTTTAAACGTAGCCACTGTAGATGAGTTTTTTATTAATTAGTTTTGTTAGTATGATTTTGGATTATTTGATGATGGAGGTGTAGGTACGAATCTTATTTGGAATATGTACCTATATTATGAGGCCAGTCATGGCGCAGCGGCACAAAGTGTGACTGTGAAACCGACTGGTTGTGGGTTCGATCGCCACTCTAGGAGTTGAAATATTTACTTAAATTTATATTTTCATTTTCTTCGCTCTGCTGTCGCGGCAAAGCGCTGTGAGTTCTGCCACTCAACACGCAATGCCTCCAGAATTCGGCAGAAAGTGGGGAACGGAGTGTCTTAACACTAGGTTCCCTCTGCATAACCTATTGTGTGCGGGATACAGCGTGAAGCTGATTTATTTGATTAGATTTTTATTATAGAACTCTCAAGATTGATCAATCGTGGAGGCGATCTTTTAATGCCGTTGCCGTACTTAATTATATAATATAATCTATGAATGATAACCAAATAAATAAATAGTAATTCAACCCATAAGACCTCGAGTTATTAAAAAAATGCAAATTTTTAACTAAATCACTCTGAATGCACCAAAAAATATTCTGTCTATTACAATTATTTGTAACGTTTGTGAAACAATCGCAGATATTCGATACGCTGAAATAGAATCCGCGACCTTCCATTGATACTTAGGTACATGCAACAGAAATGCGACAGTTGATAAAATTTTTAGGGTTCCCTGCTGAAAGGTTTCAATTGGCTCTTATTACTAATCCTCCTCAATTTGCCTGTCTGTTACATAATATTTAAAATTATATGTTTTTAGAAAACGTATAAAATTTTTAACATACCATCCAAAAAAGGCATTACTATTTCCTATGTATGGAATAAATAGTAACTTAAAAATGTTAAATATATTTGTTTTTGAAGATTTGAATATAAACTTAATATTTTTTTAAATTTTCTAACCGAATTCAATATTTGGAGATTACCGGTGCATGAACAATTTACAGAATGTGTGATATTCTTGGAGTTGAATAATATTTGAGTATCTATCTAGACTTCCAAGCACTTGTGCTATATTTCTTAAGTGTATGTTCACATGTTTGTATGCTTGTTCACAAATTACTTGAAAACTAAAATTATAAATTAATTTAAATATAGAATATTTAACTTAGTTTGTCCAAGTATCATCAAAAATTGGTAAAGTACTTTTTAAAATATGTGGATCTACGCATTTTCGAAAAAAAAATAGCTTTCAATATACGGCACCCTTTTTATTAATAGCTAACAAGCTCTTAACTATTTTTTATTATAGTCTGTCATAACAATTTAACTTTAGCAACGTATTTCTCAATTAAAGAACTCAATCAATAGAAATCTTGGCAAGGTTGTTATTTGATACATAAAGAAAGAAGTTTCCTTGAAGGCATTTTATGTTTTAAACCTAGTATATAGAGTACAGTCTATATCTTGATATGACCTGAGATCTAGACCTAACCGCATTGTGGTCGAATCAGATGTGTATGTTGTTGCAAGAGAAGGTTAGTCCAATTTGTCGTACTCATATTATATTCATTTATATTCAGCTTCATCTTGCTGTAAAAGGGATTTCACAGCAGGGTAGACTGAGGGAACCTAGTGTTAAGACATTCTGTTCCCCACTTGCCGCCTTATTTTTAATACATGCCGTGTTTTGAATGATGAAACTTAAAGCCGCGGTTTGTGTTGCTACCAGTGCGGGTGAGAATCGAATATATGTATAACAGTCGCGGTTACAGTCACGCACTGTGCCACTGCGCCACGATGGCCTTTATTTTATCTTTCCGATTCTCTTTAAGCCGTCCATATTGGAAACATTTTGAATTTTTGAAAATAATGAAAACAAATATGGCTTTGGTTTTAAAATATAAAAAGCTGAATTTGACCCACTTGTAATAATTATATCATCTTGGAACTTGGCAGTTAATTGTAGCTTGGATGACAATATAATAATGTGGTTTCATTGAGCTCATCTGATAATGGAGCCAGGACCTGTATAATGGAACTCTACAGAAAGTCTAGTAAACCCTTCTTATAATTTATAGCACTTATAGCATTTGTTATATAAAAAGAGTATGCTTTTTTAATTTTTTCCGCACCTATGCAAGATATAACGATGTATCGATGACATCTCTATGAATAGAAAATGGAAATTTCAGTAATAGGTAGGTATATGACTAGGCTTTTTTGTGTCAAACCTCAAAGTTCTATCATAGTAAATTGAAAGACCCATTTGTCTAATGAAAATATGGCGAAATGCCTCGTGACATATATAGGTTAAAGGGGTGGCGGTAGTATGCCCCAAAGTATTGAAAGCTAAGCTATAGAGAGCATTGGAATTACAGTAGGTACCCCTTGTGGAGCCTTGTGTTATGTTAGTCTCTTACCCAACAATTCATTTCCCGAGTGGGAATGTAGTCTACAACTTCGTTCGAAATTACATTTTTTTTTTTATTCCGCACACAGTGCAGTGATAGTGAGAAAATCGTGAGTTGAGATATTAGGTTCCTGTATTTCCGCCCACATTCAGGACAGGACAATTCAATATACTAACAACATAAATAAGTTGTAACAAGCATATAAAAATTTCGCTGTAGCTTGATGAGAACGTATGGCTTAACGGTCATAGCGCTTGGCCGGTTTAAAATTTTTATATGTTTTTTTAAAAAGTATATGAAATCAACTACAATTATAACTAAATTGGTTATAAATTTAGTATTATTAACTTTATTTTTAGTTCTTTTTAACCGATTTCCGTATGGAGGAGGCTTGCAACAAGTATGTGCGTGACATGTGGACGAATAACTGAATATCTCGCCAACCGCTTCCGATGATTCTTTTTTATTGGAAAGGATACCCTTTAAGGGTAGTTTGATGAGATGATGATAATAATAATAATAATATATACTTTATTGTACACCACACAATATAAAAAGAAAAACAAAACACAAATGCAAATAAAGATTAAATGTACAGCAGGCGGCCTTATCGCTATAAGCGATCTCTGCCAGGCAACCTTAAGGAGTAGGAGAAGTTAAATCGGTAGGGGTGTACTTGCTTTAAATAAATCTAAATATAGCACATAATACATAAATAAATGCATACATACTTACATACATACATAAAAATATACATAAATACTTACATACATACAAATGACATTACATAAAAATAAAAGAGTCATAAAGACAAAAAAAAAAAAAAAAAGAAAGACATACGCATAACGCTAGTACATACGCATAACGCTAGTAAAAATGATGATGATGAGAGTTTGGTTAGATTCTGATTATGGGATCCGATGGAAGAAGAAGTTATTAAAAATTGTAATTAATACGTACATTCATTTGTCTAATATATTGATACATAACTTTCTTCTTTACTTGCAAATATGCAATACTATATTTTTTGAGCCACGATGGTCTTAGTATAAACTATTATATTATAGCTACAAATATAAAACAAACCTAACGGACATCAAAGGTCACGTGACTCACACCCTACACAAAGTCCCTGTGGGCCGTAATACCCTATATAAATATGCTGGCCAATATAATTGTGCAATATATTGCACAATATGTAGATTGAGAGAGTGATGTAGATCGCGGCGCAGCGTCACAGCATCTGCCTGTTAGCGCGATGGGTTCGATTCCCACTCAGAAAAATTTATATTTTTTTCATATTCTCGCTCTGATAACAAAAGTTTTGCCATTCAATACGCAATGTCTCGTAAATAAGGCGAAATGTGGGAAAAATTTCACACTAGGCTTCGTTTGCCTTCCGCTGTTACCCGCAAATAGTAATAAGCGGGTAACAGCGTGAAAATATTTTAACTGTTATAAGTAAACTGAGTTAAAAATATTTAGTTAAACCAAATGTTCTAAGCTTAAAATAGATCAAATTATAAACAAGGTACTCGTTTACTTTTAGCTTCTACACTTTACAAAAGTGTTAACAAATCTAAGCGTGTAAAGTAACTTTTGTATGGATATATGATTTAAATGTGTATTGCGCGGCGTTGGTGGCGTTGAGATCCGCCATGCAATATCTCTCAGAACTTTGACATTATTGTTCTCTCCTTTATGCGATGTAAAAAAGTCCTTATTATATTAATATTTATATTTTGATGTCACTCTGTACTATTCTTTACGTGAAAACTTAATAAAATTATTACTCTGTAGATTTTCCTTTCAAAAATTGAATAAAAAACCTAGACTAGTTTTCCGTTCTCCGTATTCTGTTACAACAACAAAAAGCATATTCTTGCTTTTGTTTCGCATATAGCAGGACAAAACAAGCGTGGAGCAAACTTAGCTATAAGAAAATCCATTCCTGACCGCACCTTTCCTCCAATTTTTGAGACATTCCGCATTTTATCTCATCTAGAAAATTTTCAATACCTCCATAAGTTGGTATTGAACTCATAACCATCGCGTTTACAGTCAGATGATGCCCCACTGCGCCACGGCGACCTTAATTTTGCTGCTGCAGGTATATTGGGAATTGGGAACTAAACAATATGTACGTATTGTAACGCAATGCGGACCTGAATATGGGTCAAGGATGGAACACGATTTACGATCGGATTTACTTTGAGATTCGTTTTGTATTGGAACGAATGTCATATTATATTTAAACTAGTCGTCGTCCGCAACTTTGTTTTAGTATACTGTAAGAGGTAAAACGGAAAATCTTGAGGCCATTCGTGGCGCAAGTGTGTGACTGTAAATGTGATAGGTTATGGGTTCGATTCCCATTCGGAGAAATTAAATATTTAATATTATTATTTCAGTGCTCTGGTAACGAGGCAAGTTGTATTGGAACAGAACACCTCTAGCTAGGTATTCCAGCTCGATGAAATACAAACTAGGCTTAAATAAATAGTAATTGTACGTTTTCTATTAATTACACAATAGAGTAGTTTGGCAAACGGTACGGTAGCCGTAAGTATATAACATATAGTAAATTTGCTTTAGCTTCACGCTGTATCCCGCACACAGCAGGGTCCTTAGTCTTTACGTATATTTTGTGTTCAAATCTTACTTAGGTTTAATTATGTAAAAGCAGAATCCTAAGATTTTTTCCTGAACTAGTACTATCTGTAGATGCTAACTGCCAAATTTCATAGTTCTAGGTCAACCGGAAGTACCCAATTAATTTTGATTCTTCCCTATTAATTTAGGCCATAACATTTTTTAGTAAATGTAGGAATACGATTTTTTTCAGGACATCAAGGGACCATAGACTTGAGTATATAATTCATAGCAAATTTCAACTAGATATCTCCAAGACAAACAAACAGACAGACAGACGGGTGGACAACAAAGTGATCTTATGAGGGTTTTTTCTTTAAAAGGAACGGTAATGTAAAAATAATAGATTGTCAGTCAGTCGGCAACGGATGAGTTTGATATAGATTACAATATTTCCCTTCTAATGTAGGAAATGTAACAAAATTTGAATTCGTCCAGTAGTTTGAGCAATTTCAATTATAAATACATGATTAATCGTTTCGACATGTCAATTTTAAAGAAAGACCAACGCGTTGCGTTACTAATACAATTTAAAATAGCCATTTTTCTAATGATTCTCTATAGTTTAAGTGTGACTCAGAAGTCTCATGGCATCGGAAATTGCTTTTGGGCAAGGGATCTTACTCATCCTGTAAAATAAGGGTAGACGATATAAAAAGTTTTTATGTTTGTAGTCGTGGAGTGCATAAAAGATGTAGTTTCCTAGGAACATCCGCTGAATCACTTCGCTTTACATTTTACATTTTTTTTTAAACTTAACACTGTATCCAACATATGACAGGGAACGGAAAGCTAATGTTAAGGCACTCTGTTCCTCAACTTTAGCAAAATGTTTTCGTCGCACTTTGTCTTGTTACCAGAGCGAATTGCATGTTGAGTGGTGAAACAACACCGCGCTTTGCCAGCTTTTCTTTGCTTTTAGTACCAGAGCGAAGAAATCAAAATATTAAATATTGCATTTACCCGAGGGGAAATCGAATCCACAACCTGTCGCATTTACAGTCAGATGTTGTGTCAGTCGCACGCCTGTACACCTGCGCACGACTGGTCTAAAACGTGAAACCAAAAAAAAAACTACAATATTACGCTCATATTCTAATATAATATGAACAATATTAAACCAACCATCGTTTTTATTGTCTTTTCTTACATAAAAAGCTTTTCTTTTATTATTATACATAATTATAATACACTACCATCATTAGAATCTGCAGTTTTTACAAATTTTGCACAAACTTTATACATTTCTCGGAAAATTTGCACAAATTATCGCGAAATTCTCCAAAGAATGGTGTGATATCAATATCATTTGGGACAGCGCCGTCTCGTCGCGTCGGCGTCGTTATAACACCCCCTTGAATTTCTGCAAAAGGGTGTTTTACCCCCATGGGATGATAGCCAAATAAAGTTAGTTATATGTATGATGAATCAAACAGGAGCTCTGTGTGTTTTAATGGATTTTTCTTAGTTTTTTTGCTAAATAATTGTAGGAAATGATGACGCACTTTGCTTATACATTTTATTTTTATTTCCTTTTTTTTTCAATTTTTATTTTTATGCTATTCGTTATCCAGTTTTTTTAAACATATTTTGTATACAGCTTCACGGGAATCTTGTATTGAGATTTGAGATACTCCGTTACCCGCGGATTGGCCATCTTTCGAAACATTGTGTGATAAGTGGCGGTCAGCACGACATTTTCTCATTTATTTCTTTCTTTCAGTTTACTATTTTTTTATCAGAGTCACGCTGTATCCCGCACACATCAGGGTAGACCGAGGGAACCTAGTGTTAAGACACTGCGTTTCCCACTTTCCGCCGAGTTCTGTAGGCATTGCGTGTTTCGTGATGGAACTCAATGCCGCGCATTGCCTCGACAGCAGATCGAAGAAATTAATATATAAATTGAAATAAATATTTCATTTTCTCGAGTGGCGATCGAACCCACAAACAGTCGCGTTTACAGTCAGTTTTGTGCCCCAGCGCCACGAATGGCATCTTTTGTCATCCAATGCGGAGAAATAAAAAAAAAATACGTGTAATCTTTCCCCGTATGAGGATCGAACACCACTGCGCCACGACGGCCTCACGTGCTTATACTCGACAAATATTATAAAATACCTTTTACTAGCGGTTTTGTATCCGCTCCCAAATGAAGTAAATAATAAGTGAGTATTGTGTATGACACATTACACATTCTAAGTGCTCGATGTAATCAAAATTTATTTTATAAGCGTTTCTCGACAAATAGACTACCTTGGCGCATAGTTTCGTTTTGTTAGTTCCTGAGATAAGCGTCTATTGTAACGTTACTGACAGACAAGGCACATACAAAGCTATTAGACATAAAAACTTGGTATATAGATAGTGCAGGGAGTGTAGGGGAGCACTAAGAGAATTACTCGACATTACTCGAAATTCCCAGTTATGATGAAAAGAGTTTTTTTTATTTTTTTATTTAAAGTTTAACGTCTACGCACACGTTACACTACGTTCTTATCCTATAACTTTGTACTATGTAGATATAAAGTGATAGGTATAAGAAACATGTATTACTTTGATTGTGTAAGTATAATAACAGTATTTATAATTTACTACGTATAAAGTATACACCATTTTTTTTTCTAAATTTAAATCTTACGGTTACCATCTGCCGCAGTGTAAATCGTTTTTCATACTAATCTGCTCAACGCTGACCACATGTTAGACAAAAGATACAAAAAAACACGACTAAAGCTTAATTTTAACATAAAATGTTAACCAATCGGTTTTGGAAAACCAGCAACAGTACCTACGCTTTTTCCCGTATAGTGGAATAGGCTAAGCATAGCGCACAGATTAACTTGCGTAACATTGCGTGTTTAATGGCGGGACTCAACACCGCGTCACTCGCGACTTCGCCCGCTTAAACTATATATTAATTTACTAACTAAATTATATTGAAAAATAAAGTTTTCTCTAATTCAATAAAACAGTTACTTATAGTAATTAATAATTACCAGCAATATGCTGTAACTTTTTTTACCCAACCTTTTTTTTTGACCAATTATAATAGAAAAAAAAAAGTAAAAGTTAAGGGAAGCTAGCCAAAATATAATAGTGAAACTGCAATTAAATTGGTGAAACTGTTTCTGAGATTAACATGAATGAACAAACGTACACACAACAGACAAAATTTAAAAAATCGTTGTTTTTGGATCTATTACGTTATTAAATGCCACTAATATTTTTTCCTTGTATATATTTCATGTACAGAGACCGATGTGTTACGATTTAATTATAAGTATAGATTAATTACCAAATAGTATAATCAAATATAATTATTTCCTCGAGTAGGAATCAAACCCACAATCGTCGCCTCAACAGACACTGCCCCGTCATGTTGCTGTGGGAAATACAGGTCCTATTCAATGTCATATTTGTTTAAGTTTATAGATTTTAATGTAAAAAATTAGACTTGGAAAATAGAAACTAGGTAATTAAATAATAATCATTCCCCTGAGTGAGATTGAACTAACAGCTATTGTGTTTCATACACTCTGGCTATCTATAGGCTGTTTTATACATAATTTGTTCCTTTGTAACGTTGAAAGCGCGATTTTTGCCCTTTTTATACAAAAAAACGGCACATTCTTAAGAGTTCCTTCATACAAAGTGTGGGACCACTTGACCTCTCCGTGGTCTTTATATTAGAAGTTTCTTAAAAGTAGTAAGAGAACCTGGATTTTTAGGGTTCTGTATAGGAGAGTGTTTTAGCTGTTTTATATTGAACGTTAGTCTAATTATGAGGTAAGGTGGTGGTGGTTATTAAAAAAAACTTTTTATTTTTTAGGAAAGACTTTAATATGTGAACAAAGAAAGCTTAGTGAATCGTTCTATACTTTTTGCATATTTATTTTATTTGTAGGACGCGAATTTTATAAAAAACGCGTCAAAACGAATAAAAAACGCTTGTATCTTTGGATTGCGTCACTATACAACATCTAAGTGGCGGAACTCAACGCCGTACTTGTATATATGATACAGATTGGTCCAAAACTTTTGCACGCCGCTACATTATTGCTAAATATCTAAATGTACCATAATAATTCCATAATAATATATTTATCTTAATAATATACTATTAAACAAAGTAATAAATCATCTTGACTCGTTCAGTGTCGGTCTTCAACTTTAGATAAGAGGTCAAGTGGAGTACTTTGAAGGTGACAACCTATGAATACATAATATGTAGGTTTTTGTTTAGTTTCACGCTGTATCCCGCATATAGCAGCACGATAGAGGGAAACTAGTGATAAGACACTCCGCTCCCCACGCACTGCCCAATTTTCGAGACATTGCGTAATCAGTGTTGGAAACAAAAAAAAACTTAATTGTTAATTATAATCGTATATAAAAATAAAATAAATAAATAAAATAAATAAATTAGCTTCACA
>JAATLQ010020811.1:71496-97157 GCA_013421005.1 Heliconius erato x Heliconius himera | reverse complement strand
CAGCAGGGTAGGCAGAGGGAACCTAGTGTTAAGACACTCCGTTCCCCACTTTCTGCCGAATTCTGGAGGCATTGCGTGTTGAGGGGCAGAACTCAACGCCGCGCTTAACCTCGACACCAGAGCGAAGAAATGGAAATATAAATTTAAGTAAATATTTCATCTCCTCGAGTGGGAATCGAACCCAGAACCAGTCGGTTTTGCAGTCACACCTCGTGCCGCTGCGCCACGACCGGCCTCGTATATAAAAATAATATATATAATATAAAAATAGTAAACTATTCTTATTGTTACATATTAAATTTATATAATTTAAAATGAACAGAGCAAAATCAAAAATATAAATTAAAAAGTAAAAAATAAATTTCGCCCAACGTGGGGCTCGAACCCACGACCCTGAGATTAAGAGTCTCATGCTCTACCGACTGAGCTAGCCGGGCTGTTGGAAGGTTTCCCAAATTGTTGTATCCATAGAATAATGTATGACTTTTTAAATTGAAAACCTTTTTGATTTCTACAACATAATATTAGAATATAGTAGGTATTATAAAAACATAACTCTCTTTTGTGTCTCTCGGTCGGGTAAAAAGAAAATAATTTATTAGTTATTTCAAACGCTAAAATATAATGGAAACCACAGTTTTCTATGAAATGAGTGAAAATATATTCATTTCGCACACTTGTTGGTGTCACTGTCACTTTAAAAGTATTTACCGACTTACTTTCTTATTTACCACCGTTTTAATTTTATTCTTGCTTGTTTCCAAAGTAAATATTTTCTTTTATATTTAATTTTTTGTTTTGTTTCAGGTAAATTGGACAGAAAGGAGTCTCCAAAACTTGATAATAAAATTCAGGTTATGTTAATATATCAATGAGGTGTGTTACGTTTTAAGAGTAAAAAAAATAATAGTACATACAGATGTAAGCAAATATTATAAAACTGAAGAGTTTGTTTAGGCAAAGGCGCTGATCTACAGAACTTCTTATTTAAATTGAAAAATTAAAGAGATTATATTCATAGTGCCATAACGCAAAAAAATTACTTTTGCTTCAAATCCCACTCGAGTGAATGAATTATTTTCATTTCTTCGTCTGGTGACAAGACGAAGCGTGTTAGGGATGTGCAAAAAGGGGTATGTTAACACTAGGTTACCAGTGTCTACCCTGCTATATGCGTGATACAGCTTGAAGCTAAAAAGAATAAATGAAGTCTATCCTTGTACTTCGCCATAGTGCCTCAAGTCAGAATGTACAGTAAATTTTCTATTGTTGTCAAATGACTTGTTTTTTTTTTCACCCGAGTCGAGTTGTACCGCGCGAATAGTGAGGTATCGATTGTATCTTTAAGAACGGCTTGGCTTGTGAACATTTTTCTTGTTTGTGTATATTATTTGATTTTAATGATGTATTTTTATTTTAATATCTGGTTTTCTTAAAGAAATAGATTTATTTACAAAATGAAGTTTATAATATTAATTATTTTTATATTTTTATACGCATGTTTTATAAATTAGGCGGTGCGTGAAGAACGGAATATCTTAACACTAGGTTCCTTTTGCTTGTGGAATCCACTATGTGGTTACTTACCACTGTCATGTCCTATACCTAGAGTTTTTCCATTATTTTGTAACGGTTGGAGGCAAAGGTCACTCGTTGTTGATTAATACGCCTTGTTGTTATAACAGTTATTGCGAATAACCGTTCAAGCGTAGGTATATATAATACTGTTAATTTTACAAACAAACTTCATTAACCTGAGGTGAAATATCTCTTAAATAAGTGAAAAATGAAAAACGAACTGTTTTAACACTCTAGAAAATAATTACTTAACACGCAATATCGTAAAGTTCGGGAACGGAAGGATCTTAATGGGAATGGAGTGTCTTAACACTAAGTTGCCTGGTTTTCTCGCTTTACTCTATTTTATTCTAAAAAAATATTATAGTTTAAAATAAAACTAAAAAAAACACGCTTTTGCTATAATAACGTGCAGGCACTATAGAATACGCTCGGAGCTATAAATTATATAAGCTCAAACACGAGCGGTATATAGTAACGTCGAAGGTGAAGGGTTCCACTATTCATGTGTTGGCTCCATCATCGGATCAGCGCGGTGACACCATATAATTATATTACATATGACCTGAGCTGCTACTAGTTAGCTTATCACAACAAGCTAAATTCAGATATTTTATTAAAATAATACAATTTTAAAAGACAATTACTTAAAGAGCTACTCACCACTGTATTATTCCCTATAAAGTTTTACCATTATTTAGTAACAGTCGGAGCAAAGGCCACACGCTGTTGATGAATACGCCTTGTTACTATAACAGTTATTGCGGATGGCCGTTTAAGTGTATATAATATTATTAATTTTACAAATAAACTTTATTAACCTTACATGACAGCGTCTAACTGTAAACGTGCTATTGTAGGTTTGATTAAGTTCAAAAAAGTTTAATCACTACTTAATCAAAAACAATGTAAATTCATAAAAGATTTAAAAAAAATAGTACTGAAGCATTAGAAACCGGTTTAAAACTAGCTGTTCTATCAATAGCTGGTTATTGTGACCGCTATAGGGCAAAGAACCTGCTCTCGATGTGTTGTTATACTAAACGGTAATGTTTATCCACTGCACTTCAGTGACCTTTTGTTATCGCTCTAACGGAGAAAATATATTTTTTTATTACAGGAAATATATTTCATTTTATTAATAAAGATAATAGGCCGGTCGTGACGCAGTGGCACAAGAGTGTGGCTGTAAACGTTTCAGGTGGTGGGTTCGGTTCCCACTCGAGAAAAGTAAATATTTAATATTTTCATTTCTTCGCTCGCGAGGCAAAGCACGCATTGACTCTTGCTAATTAACGGGAACTAGATTGCCAGGTTCCCTCTACCTACCCTGCTATGTGGTGTATCCGCATGAAGATAAAAAGGTGAAGATAATTACATTGTGTTAAAATAATGTGTTACATTGTGTTGCGGGATAGCATTTGACTGTAATTTCGAAGGTTGTGGGTTTGATTCGGGCAAGTGAATTTTGCCATTCAACACGCAATGTCTCGAAAATTGGGCGGTGCGTGGAGAGCGTAGTGTGTCAGCACTAGGTTCCCTCTGCTTACTTAACTCTAATAATCTATGTGTTATATCGCGGAGTAACAAAACCGGTTTGCTATTAAAGACTCATTATAGCCATATCAGCCTTGATTAAGTAATTCTTTATGTAAGCTTAAACATTTTAGATTTTACGATTATTATTACGGTATTTGTAGCGATTTTGTTTTATTTTATAATGAGTGATTGGGAAAGTGTGTGACATGTAACTTCTGCATTTTATGGATTCGATTTCCACCCTGAAAAATGTTTATGATTAAATTTATTCATTGAAAATCTCTGTCACCCATCTCGGATTCTTTCTGTCTGTAATATAGGAGTCTATTCAGAAAACATAAAAACTATTTTCTAGACAATTTTTTACAATCACAGTAATATTTGAAAGTTTTCATTAATTTACTTTCTTTATCTAAGTCCTTTACTTTAAAGCATGAAAGAATATTCTTGATAAACAAGAACAATATGCAGATATTCGCTGGAAGATACAAATATTATCCTAACAGAACGGAGGAACGGGGTTCGGGGTGTCTTAGAACTAAGAGTAGAGGCTCTCCGTCTACCCTTCTATATGCAGGATAAAAAAATATACCAACGCGAGAATCAAACCCACAACTCAAGATCTAGAATATTGAACTAAATTTCATAATATCACGTCGCAAAGCAACTCTTAGCTCATCCTCTGTACATTACCGGTTTCCTATTAACTAGTCCGCTTTCTACTAAACTACTAATGTTACAGCTTTTGATGTTTATACACTAGTTTATACTTACGGCTTTGTTCCCGTGGTCAAATGGAAATAACTACTGGTTGTGTAGACACCTGACACATTCTGAGGGCATTGAAATAATCAGAAAGGTAGTTTAACTGCTTTTCCGATTATTTCTAAGGAATAGATAATAAAAGTTATAAAATTACTAAATTATTGAGTAATTTATTAAATATGCGATACAATATTAAATATTCCAGAGAAGCCTTTGACGCGTACAATAAGCTGTGGCAACACAGCAATGCATATGTCACCGTGACACAGCAACGTGCACTGCCACTGGGAAAATGCAATATTTTTATTTCCTCGCTCTGGCATTGAGATCGCTCCACTCAACTCGGAGAAAGTGGGGAACGAAAAAGACTTAAAACTAGGTTCCCTTTGCTTACCCTCCCATGTGCGGGGATATAGCGAAAAGCTAAAAAAGAAAAAATATTATAGACTATGTTATATTTGTTATTTTTTAACTTAATGCTTTTAAGGCATTATTTTTATAAATATTATAGCGTTCAGAAATAGTGATTTCTCTATATAAACTATAACTGTGCCAAATTTCATATCTTCCCATTCAATTTTCTTAAAAAGAGGTACATTTTTTTTCACTTATTAATATATCTATGATTATAATTCACGTATTAATATATCTATGATAATGTTATGTTACCTGCATCTTTAAACCAGTCTGTTACGCTCCACTAAAGTGGCAACATTCTTACGTATTCATATTACTGAGAATGGTTATCTCATGCCTTCATTTCGTATTAGTTACGGCGCAGGAAACGAACCGAGTACTATCTGCTTTATTTTATAATCTACTAAATATTTAAGCACTTAACATATTTTAATTTATCTCTCTGTTTACTATCAATTCTTTATATAAAATATTATTTTATTTCTTTTAAAACTTCATGTATTCTGCATATAACTGGCATTAGGGTGGGTGTAGTGTTAAGAGACACTCCGTTCATTCCCACTATATCAGGAGTATCAGGAAGGAGTCGGAAATCAAACTCACAATTTGCACCACGACGGTGTCCAAAAAAAAAAGCTAACCCAATATGTTTTTTTTACATTGTTCACTACTTTAATTTTGATTAACAGCAAAGTAATACAAAAACATTTTTTTCCCGTTCCCGTAGGAATGTCGACTGTTTTTCTTTCGTAATGCTCCCCTACACACTCCACAACGTATCTATGTAGACATGCCAAATTTCAAATTTATAAGTAAGTACGTGTCCTCGGTCACTGAGTAACGGAAGAGTTTTAACAAAAAGATATATATATTCTATACCTAATTTAGATTTTGTAAAATATCACCATTATTATACTATGTAACTCAATAGTTACATCTAGCAAATAGTTACTCTAGTTTTATTACATTTAAACGCTGGTTTACTTCCGCACTTGTTTGAATTACACCAATTTAGTTTTCATCACAACTGTTAACTATTAAATGATTCATGCAATATAGCGCAATCTAACTGATTGAAGCGGTGGTTGTAGGTTAGAATTCAGAATATTTATATTCATAACAATAAGAAGCGGAGCCTGCCTTGCTGATTTTTAGGGTTCCGTGCGTCAAAAGAAAAATATAGAACCTTTATAAGGTCAAAGTTGAAACTAAGATTAATATTCAAGTATACATTCCCTTGGAGCACAGAAAAAAAATTAAGCTTCTCAGTCGACGACCATGCATCATACTTCCCGTATTTAGTTTGTATTCCGCCACTTATTCAAAAGTGTGATAGGATAGATATCAACCCATAGTGCGTTTCCAGTTAATTTTGAATTATAATCTAATTATAAATTATAATTATAATCTGTATTGGCTACTGGCTGAAAACACTCGTTTGAGTCACCTTTCAAACAAGAAAAGATTAATTTGAAATCGGTTCACCCGTTTGGGAGGTACGACAGACATACATACATACATAAACACATCAAACTAATAACACTCCCTGGGTTCTTCATGTACACTCTCATACAAACACTCTCTACTCCTATTAAATTTAAACACGGGTTTGCATTTAGAACTATACCTACCAATTTCGTTTTCAACTCGCCTCTTCAATTATTTCAAGCCGGATATGTGTAGCTTTTGATTTTATTATATATAATTTTAGATCTCGTTCAGTCAGTGAAATGAAAAGTGTATAATCACTATGTTTCTTATTTTTTAACTGACTTCAAAAGATGGTTACCAGTTTGTCGTGATTAGAGGCCATCAGTTTGATGATGGAACTCTAAGTTGTCTGATGGTACTTGGGTTTTAGTCTTTAATCTAAGAATTTTTAAGAAAAAAGAGCACAAACATTTTTTATTACTAAGCTAAAATTATACTAATCTATATTTAATATTATCAAACTAAAGACTCAAGCGTTAATCTTAGTAAGTACTGAGTCGAATTCGAAAGTTGATACAACTATCTCTTAGTTACTCGCTTAGAAAACGGAAAATTTGAATGTAGCAGGATTTGAACCCGCGCCTCTTGGAAATCGTCCGCGCGCTCTGACCAGTACGCCATACGTTCTGATCAAGCCTAGAGGAAATTCTTATACGCGCGCTTACAGTTTATTTATGTTTCTAGCATCTTTGTTGGGAAATTAAAATTACTAGGTATTTTTGTTTCCCAAGTGTGAAATAAGACTTAATTTTTTTTTTAAATAACTATTAGTTGTTTCCATTTTGTGAGGCGAGCGAAACCGTAGGTAGAAGCTAGTAAATGATATATGCAATATGCATATAATATCAGACCGTGCAAAGTGTAAAATGAATCACACTATCTATGTAATACACCGCAACGTTCACTTTCGCCGAGACAAATCCGTGAAATCAAATGTCATGGTGTTGTCAGTGTGGGGTATTGTTTTTGCTTGTTATTTATCTTTTAATTTAAGATATCTCACAATAAAAAAATAAAAATAAATTAGCATCACGCTGTATCCCGCACACGGCAGGGTAGGCAGAGAGAACCTAGTGAGTAAGACACTCCGTTACCCACTTTCTGCCTAATTCTGGGGGCGTTGAGTGGCAGAACTCTATCTTACAATTGTTGTGCAAAATATATTTTTTACAATTTTTTGATTAATTGAAATATGCTATAGAAGCCAGTTGTGGCGTAAGTGCTCAAGCATATCACTATAAACGCGACAGATTGTGTGTTCGAGTCTTACTGGAATAAATGAAATATATAATTTCCTTGTAGTATTCAATACTTTCTTTTCCTGGTATCAAGGCGAAGCGCGATGTTGAGTATCGCCACTAAATACGCAATTCCTCCAGAATTCCGCGGGAAGTGGGGCACGGAAGTACCTTAATGGGAGCGGAATCTCTTAAGACTAGGTTACTTTTTTTTTTTTTTTCAAAATATCATTGTAAATGTTTAATATCTTTTTGTTTTTCCCCATTTCTCGGCAAAATCAATATGCAGATATAAAACGAAACGACTCACGTCTAGCCGATGATTGTCTAATGACAGCCGTAAACTCTTGTTTTCGTTTGGTAACAGTGAAAATGATATGGTTTCACTTATTTTATTATATGTATACCTATGTAGATGTTGAATGAATATTTATATAATTATTTGCTAGAATACGTAATTTTATTGAGAAAATTGTTATAAAGAGTGTTTGAGCTCCTATTAGGGGCTTTTTTTTCATTTATTTACTCTGTGATTCACAAAACAGCGTTAAGTTTCGCCACTCAAAAGGTATTGTTAACAAAAAACTAAATCCTAATACTATGTTATTTTTTTTGCTCTGCTGTAATATAGAAAAAATGTTATAATCTCTCCATTCTCTGCCCAATTAGCAGATATGGCGTGTCAAGTAACATAAAACAATGAAGTACTTTGTTTGGTATACATATGTCAAATAAGGTGTTGAGTTTATGATACCTACAACAACAGAAGTCGTTTTAATTAGGTAAACACTATTCTATATATTGCTTTTTATGACATTTTTTTTAGAGTTCAGTTTTAAATCCTTGTGTATTGATTTAGTCAACTCGCGCTGTATCCTGCACACAGCAGGGTAGGAAGAGGGAACCTAGTGTTACGACACTTCGTTCCCCACTTTCTGCCGAATTCTGGAGGCATTGCGTGTTACGTAGCAGAATTCAACGCCGCGCTTAGCCTCGACACCAGAGCGGGGGATCGAACTCACAACCAGTCGGTTTTACAGTCACACTTCGTGCCGCTGCGCCTCGACTGGCCTATTGATTTTATAAGAAATTACAAATTTAATTAAAAAAAAAAGAAATTATAAAAAATATATACGTATAATGTAATAATATTTGACTTAATACAATCTATCGACTACAAACCTCTTAGTCTCAAACGAGATTTGTATTCGCGACCTTCACTGTCATAAGTAATGACGGTAAGTGCTCCTGCATTTTAAACGTCTAATGAGTAAGTCCACTTTGACCTTTCAATTTATTATCTGATTGTGAGTCAAAGGACGTTTGTTACCTTGAAAGGAATGACTTGTTTGATCGATTTTTTACAACACTAGCTGCTACCTGCGGCTTTGTCCCCGTGGTCTAAAGATTCTACTTACACCGTGTGTATGACACATGAAACATTCTTAGTTTCCAAAGTACCTTTGGCCACAGGCAAGTGGGCTACACCGGAACCTTAACGTGATATAACATACTCTTCCTTGATAAATGAACTTCAGATTTTTTTCAATTAAAATCAATATTTCCTGAGATTAGCGCGTTTTACAGTACAAACTCTTCAGCTTTATAATATTAGCATCGATTGTTAGTTTTTTGCTTATATTTTTATCCTCCACTCGAATTCGACATTGCGTGGTTAGGTGGCGGAACTCAACAATTTGTGTTATCAGAATCACTGCCGTGTAGACAAAGAGAACCTAGAGTTAATACACTCTCTTCACCAACTCCCGCCATACTTTTGACTTTTTGCAGTCAGACGTGGTTCGACTGTGCCACTATGGCCCTATGAATCTTATTTACCACAATTCTCATTAGAATGCCAGAACCTATATATTATGTATTTGTCCGAAGGTGAAGCATTTGTCATATCCTCTTGCATTTTAAATACTGACGTACATTGATTGTATTGCGTTGTCTGTGCTTGTACCTGGAGAGTATCTGTGTATAAATATATATTTGTATGTTGGTACATTGGTATGTAAAATACACAGATTGAAGTAACGATATCAAAATGTAAGAAACTGCATTTGACCTACTTGCTATAATTGTATCATCATGCAACTTAGATACAATAATGTGATATCATCGAGCTGGTGCTCATGATGGAGACAGGAATAGGATAGGAACTCTTCAGAGGATTTGTGTTTGTGCTAGTGAGCCACTCATGTTAAAGCTTACATGTGTAGATGTAGCTTAAGCTTATATATTTATAATTCTGAACACATTATATAACACTTGTAGCACTTGGTGTAGAAAAGTGTTTTTTTTTACATTATTTTCTATATAAATAATTACAATAGAATATTTATAAAAAAGAAGAAGAAGAAAGAAAGTATCTTTGAAAAATGAGAAAGTTAAACGTTACGTTAAACATATACTTATATGAGAAGCAAGGATAGCGTTCATAGGTACTATCGTTCCGATCAACTTCCGGTCCAAGCACGATATAAGAATATTTATCGTTTAAGAATATTAGATCGCACCGAAAACGAACCTTGACCGGCGCTAAAGTGTGTATCCTCTCTTTATTATATATATCCTCTAAACTTCGCAAGAATCCTCCTACATTACAAATTACAGCATTCTACACCGCACAGTTTCAGCTGTGAAATGTCTGTCAGTCACTCAATAACAGAAGATTTAGAATATATTATACATATATTGGTTCAAAATATTACAAATCAATCAATAGTATAATGCCTTCTTGTTTACGGAAAGATTTTAATGAAGCAGATCGTGTATCGAACACGCATCACTTGTCAGAAACTACTGTGCTACAATCATTTACAATGTAAAGATGGTGGTACACTTGGTTTCAAATATAAATTTGAAAAATGTATAGGCTTGTGGTACAGCGGGACACCGTCTACGGACTGTATAACTTCACCAACTTCCGCGATTCAACACGCGATCGAAAACTTAGGCGGAAAGTGAAAAACGGAGTGACTTAACTCAAGGTTTTGGAATACAATGTGAAGTATCAGTATACAAATCCATAATGTGTGCCTGCCATAAGTATTTCTCGTATTTTATGTGAAGGCGGAACAAGAGATTGTGTTCGATGAGCACTGTTATCTTCTTTTAGCCAAGACGAGATGTTGTGTTTTGAATTTTTTAACAACACAGCCTAATCAGACCTGTCTGTCTATATATTTCTGTAAATAAAAATATTTTTATACCGTCAAAAGTCCTTCCAAGCGTAAACTAAACATCATCATGAGCAGTCTGACACTATTTAACTACGTCAATTTCCTTCTTATTTTTCATCCTTTTCTTTCTGAATATATACGTCTTGAAATTTGATAAAAAGCGGGAAACGGAGCCTCACGACATTAAGTTCCCACTGTTTACCCTGTTACGCGGAAGAAAGTGTGAAACTACACTACACTACAACTAAATGTTTTTTTTTACATTTTTTTAATAGCTTCATATATTTTTTAAGTATTAAATTGAATTACGTTTAACTACTTCCGATATTCCCAGTGCACCCACAACTTAAAACCTCTTTAACTGTTGATGTCGTTTTTTCTGAGTGTAACGCCAGCAATGGCCACTTAAAGTTTTTGTCACGTTTTTTATAGAAATATCTCATAACTGTTAGATAACGCAAAAAGTTACTTTGAATTTGGTTATTGTTAAGTTGATACGAAATTTAGTATTAAATATTAACTGTTTCACAAAATTTTAGACAGTTGCTAGATTGAATTGACCTCAAAGTCAAAGGAATGCCTTTATTAAAATTATAGGTTAACTTTTTCTAGTTATATGTAAAACTGCGTTCAGTTCTATTTAACAAATCTAAATGGCTGGGAAATGGTTTTCGTGATTCGTTTCTTATTGGTACACTTAAAGTTTTATTAAACCTGTGTTCTTAAAGGCTATTCAAGATGAGTAGAGTGGAAAAATCCTGTTTGAATCAAAATATTGAATTGTTTTTTGCTTAGCTTCGCGCTTAAGTATTAAGAGGCTATTTCCTACACGTCGCCAGATTTTCGAGACAATGCGTGGTGATTGACGGAACTCAAAAAGATAATCATTCCCCAGAATATGTATCGAACCCACAACCATCGCGTTTACATTCAGATAGCGTCCTACTGCGCCACGATGGCCTCGACTGAATCATAGTTGCATTAATATTTACCAACACTACGTGACGACTTTCACACCAACTATCTTACTATGTTGATACTAGATACCGGCTTGCCTAGTTAAATGCAGGTCTTCTTGGTTTAGATATCAAAATATTTAGAATTTTATTTAATATTAATAGCTTAATATTTGGTATGACCTTGTATTTATATCTATACTTGATATTTTAAAGCTGAAAAAAATGAGTGTTTAAACGAGCTTATCTCAGGAACTGGTTGTTTAAATTAAACAATTGTTATTGTCTCGGACAGTCTATTTATCGCGGAAGGTTATATGTATATTCAATGTAACACACTGCACACCACCTGCCGCGGGAGTTAACTCTGACCCGCCATGGTCAGAGGTAGCTCCCGTATGACACATGACACAGTCTAAGTACTGTGTCATGTGTCATACACAACAGGTTAAAACTAGTCGTTCATACAAATCCCAATTGAGCTGTTTGTTATTACAAAAAAAAAACACAAAGAATAAACAATTATGAAAGGGCTATTGTTCTTATCGTACCTGTTGTGTAGACGTTATGTCAGCGATTGTCTAATACATACATACATCGGTTATCGCATCAATAGTAATATGACACTTTATACATTGTTTATTTAAATTATATTAATTTATATATGTGTATCTGTGATATCGGCACCGCGTTTGGTTATAAACGTGACGGTTGTGGGTTCGAATCCTGAGGGAATGAATTATTTTCATTTCCTGGCTTTGTATAAGACCGTAGCGTTTGGCGCTCCGTTCTCTCTGACTACCCCGCTAGGGATAAAGCGTGAAGTTAGTAGTAGTATAAGAAAAAGTGCGGCTTTGAGTTCCACAACTCAACATACTATTTCTAGGAAATTGGGCGAAAAGTGATTGGAGTGTTTTGACACTAGGTTCCCTGTTCCTGAAGTAATACTTAAGTAAAAAAATATATAAAATTTGTAGATATTTGCAGAAGATGGCTTCGCTAGCTTCAGCTTGAGTGGCGGAACTCAAAGCCGCGCTTTGTCCCCGACACCAGAGGGAAATAATTAAAATATTAAATATTTCATTTACACGAGTGAAAATAGAACCCACTTGTCGCGTCTATAGTCACACGTTTGTGCCGCTGCGCCATGATTTTTTTATTTAAAGCCAGTTTCTAAGATTACCATATCAACCAAACAAACACTTCAGGTTTGTAATACAAGTACATAGGTAGATGTCTCAAATCTAGACAGCCTATACAAAATCGATCTAATCTGACTTCCTAGCTGGGAGCGAGGCGGTTGACCTCACTAGATACGGCTAAAAGGATTCGCGATACATGCTGAAGTGGCTATTGTTATCGAAACTTGCGATACTTACACTATACTTAAAGTTAATAATGTGCATAAGGCTTTTTTACTGGTGTTTATCTGTGGCTTCGCTCACATGGTCAAATGGGTACAACTAACAGTTGGGTATGACACATGACACATTTTTAATGCCAATGATATATAATTAATGAGTTATTTACAAATATATGTATTTTTACTTCATGCCGGGATATACTTGCCTGTGTTTGGAAAGCCAGAGGGAACCTAACGTTAAGACGTTACGTTCCCTACTTTCCAGTCACTTGTAGATATATTGAGCGTAGAATGGCGCAACGAGAAAATGAAAATAACTCATTCTCCCGAGTGGGAATCGAACCCGTGAGAAATGTTAATTCATACTTAATTCTATATTTTAAGGGCGTTATCTTGTCTTGTTTCTTTAAAATAGAGAAAGTAGAAGATAGTAATTTTCTCCACCTAGCCCGATGTAAGTATACTAAAGTAAAATTAATAAAATATTGAATAAAAAACTATTTTGGCATATTACACTTTTATGTCAAAATTATGCCTTGTCAGTGTTACCCTATTTTTATAATAATTTTCCCCACTGATGGTTATCTGCGTTAGGGGTTTTTCATTCTATTAACCAATTACGTCCGGCATTTCCTGCTTTTATTGATTTTTCAATTAAACACGGTAAATTTTTTTATATAGTGTAATCACTTGAGCTTTGTAATGTTGGTGTACATATTAATATTAGATTCTACCAACTTATAAATAGTGTCTCTAATGAGGGACAAGCAGTTCACGTTTCATTGCCAGCATAACGTATAAAGGTGGTTAAGAGTATCAAGAAACCTATATAATACTGACAAGTGTTAAGAATATGGTGGTAGAAAGCTGCCAGATGTATCTCGGGAGGTCAGATGGCAGACGCTGCTCCTAAATGGATCTACTGAACATTTTTTCCATGTGATAAGATATTCTTTTTAACGATTTTTAAATGTCAATATAAAGAAGACTTAGTAATGGGCCACTTTGTTTCAATTTTGGCGAGCTCAGAGAAATATAATTATGACGAATTTTGTTTTTGCTTGAGACCTTTTTTACTTTTATTTATTTATTTCGAACGAATAATGAACAAAATGCTGGTAAATGTTTGAAATGTGAATTTTAAACATTTATTTCCAAGAACCGTTTAATTTTTTTTGCTTTCAGTAAATACATTCAAAATGCTTTATTTTGAACAATGTCTGATTAAATAAAATTTTTAATTATACAAAGGACTTGGGATTTTCCTTGTTTTAAATATTTACAAACTTGCACGCAACTTTAAAATTAAGTTGATATAGAACCGGAAATAAATTTAATAAATAAAAGATAAATATATATGTCGTGGCGTAGGGACACAAGCGCGCAACGAACTGTAAACGCCACGTTTGTGTATTCGATTCCTGCTCGGGAAAGAAATATTTATTATAACTTAATTATCATTTTCTCGGTTTGATAACTTCAAGAATACGGTGGAATTTACAGTCACATTTTGTGCTCCTGCGCCACGACTGGCATCATATTATATTATAGATATTCTTTAATATTATTTCTTGTGTTATAGCAAATTAAGTTAATAAATAATATAACAATATTATATCGAGGCCAGTCGTGGCGCAGCGGCACGAGGTGTGACTGTAAAATCGACTGGTTGTGGGTTCGATCCCCACTCGAGGAGATGAAATATTCACCTAAATTTATATTTCCATTTCTTCGCTCTGGTGTCGAGGTTAAGCGCGGCGTTGAGTTCTGCCACTCAACACGCGATGCCTCCGGAATTCGGCAAAAAGTGGGGAACGGAGTGTCTTAATACTCGGTTCCCTCTGCCTACCCTGCTGTGTGCGGGATACAGCGTGAAGCTGATTTAATTTTAATTTAATATTATATCAATAGTTACCTTCTGATTCTTTGTGGGAGATGTGTAAAGATAAAGATTAAATAATATTAATAAAGACAATTTAACAAAACAATGTTTGTGCATCTGTTCAATTGAATACCAACAATGTTTCTACCCACACACTGACAGACGACTCATTGATTTATGTACTAATAAATTTTATATGAGTATGCCCGTGACCCCAAATATACCTAATACTCAGAAATAGTCTTTTGAAAACTAAGATATTTTAGAATAAATTGTAATTAATCTTTTTTTTTGGATTTTTAATTATATTTTCCATACATAATATTATATTATGTATGCAACGAAGTTAATCTCTTTGTCCATTTTTACGCCCATTAAAAAAATTATGTGCAAGTTGTTTAATCGATTGTCTTTCTTCTTTTTCTTTCTCATTAGTTTCCATATGTTTTGATATGTATTTTTTACGTCTTGTTTATCTTGTTTATATTTATATATACTAATCTATTATATTTGACATTATATTATCTTTACTTTTCTCTCTTACTCTATCTTATTTGTTAATCGGTTGCGTCATTTAATAAGAGTTTATGCTTTTGTTTTTTCACTAAACTTATTTTTGTCACCATACGCGCCCATATTGTTACCGAATGTGTTTCTTAACTAAATACTTTTTTCCGAATAAGTAAACATAGGTAATATAAATTTAACCTTTTTTTAAGCTAACAAGTTTTTGTAATAAGAATGGAAGAATTTGTTTAAGTTAGCAAATCTTGAATCCCGATTTTCTTACAGCCCTTAATTTTTTTTTTAATTAGCGGAAAGTGTTCAATGTTTTCCAATAAAAAAATATATTTTAATTGTGAGTAATTTTAACCACTTAATTATGATTGTGACGACGATATAACCATTCTGTTTAAAGATTTAGAGCTCTGTTTTCAGTTTATACGGTAATTTACTGCAAGTAACATATCTTGTGTTAAATGATTTGTCTATTAAATTCTTAATTATGTCATAAATAACTCTTGTACGTGTTTGGATTTAGTACTTTAGTTTATGTTCCGTTTAATTTATAAGGCAAAATAGAAAGAGATTTCTTTTTATGTATGGTAACAGTTATATTTATTTTACACGGAAATCAAAGTTATTAACGAACACTTAAAATATTTATACCTATGCATACCAACCTTAATGTAACTGTTTTTTTTCACGCTTCACGCCGCACACAGCAGGGTAGGCAGAGGGAACCTAGTGTTAAGACACTTCGCCAAATTCCGCCAAATTCTAGAGACATTGCGTATAGAGTGGCGGAAGTCAACGCTGCGCTTTGCCTCGACACCAGAGCGAAGAAATGAAAATATAAATGAAAATAAATATTTCATCTTCTCTATTGGAGATCGAACCCACAATCAGTCGATTTACAGGCACACTTTGTGCCGCCACGACTGGCCTATATATTTATTTCTACTTATGTTCTAATATATTCCACACTAGCTTTAATTTGCTGCAAAATATCAAATGGAAATAATTACGAGTTGTGATACAGGATACATTTTAAGTGCGGAAGGTAATTCTGATCTTAGATATTACGTCGACACGATACCTATAACTTTTCTCGATAAATGAGTATCCAAATTAAAAGATTTTTGTTTAATTCAAATCTGTAGTTTCGGACAATTTGACTTTCAACCAAACAAATTGTTTTATAATATGCATGTAGATTTCACGGGGTAACAAATACTAATCAATTTAAAATTTGCGTATTCTATAGTGGAATCAAATCCACAACCACAGTGATGTATGTCAGTTACGCACTTCCCAACTGCTCCACAATTGCACAATATAACAGATTTATTTTGTTTGTTTGAAAGGCCCTATATCCACTTATACTTTTATTGGGAAAATGGTTATTTCTTATGAGAAATGTACGCATTTTAATAAAGAAAATGTACATAAACACTTACAAGAATGCTTTTTTTTATTATTATTGTAAAGTGAAGCACGCAAAGATTCTAAATCAAAGGGTGGAAAGTAGAAAACGGAGTGACCTCTGCATATCCAGCGTAAGGTGGAAAATAAATCGTAAATAATACCTACACTTTATTAAGTTGTCCTTTCAGCTAAATCATGTGACCTTAGGGTGTGAATCCTAATAGCCCGGAACGTGATGTCTTCCCACTAGCATTACGTCAGAAGCCACATGCTTGCAATATGTTCGTTTAATTGATATTTTTACTATAATATTGTATTCGGGTTTACTTATAATAATAGTACATTATTATAATAAGTAAAATCGAAGCAAAATCTGACATTTCGTTCATTCGTTCATAACATAAGGATCGGAGAAATGTCTATATTGTTTATATAAAAATGTCTCCCGAATGGAATCAGATATCATTATTATTGCTTACAGCTTCTCAATCGAAGAATCTAGTAAAGAATCATGTGGTCCGATGCTCTGTGTTCTATCAGATCCAAAAATAATTTTCATATATTACATATCTCTATATTAAATATTTCCCTAAGGAAATTACGTAGACATATTTATTACTATTTATAATGCTTGTAATATGAATATAAATATAGATTTTGTATAAAAAATTGTGACACATTCCGGATGGTTTTAGCAACACCGGATAAAAATAGGGACGTTACACGCACTCGCCTATAAAATGTTGGCTGTATAAATTTTAATAAAATTTCCTTTGATTCTAAATTAGCATTTAGTTTTAGTAAATACACACTTATTTCTTTTCGTATTTTTAAAACTTAGCCATATTATGTAAAGTGCTAGAGAAAACTTTGTGATAAATTATTCTATTCTCTACTCTCTGCTCGTTTTATATGAGTTACGCTATCCATCATTGCACTCGCCTTGCTAACGCCCAATATTAATAACCTATCTCCAACGTCAAACTTAGATTGTTTCATATATCTATCCAATCTAGAGATTGGATAGATATATGAAACAATCTAAGATTGACGTTGGAGATAGGTTATTAATATTGGGCGTTAGAGAATCGTCTAAAATAATAGTAGAAACATAAATAATCTTAACATGAATCCTAAGCCAATAGCCTCGAATTAAGTTAGCCAGGCATATAGCACAAATGTGGAGTAGAAATGACTATTCTACACACTTGAGAACCTAATGTTGTACTTAATAATGACTACATTAACTTAAATAGTAACTAGTATAAACTAAACTAGATTTTGAGCTAATAACTAATGCGTTTGATCAGAGTGACTATTCAAGAGCAATACGGTCGCGTCAATAATATTTATTTGAAAAAAAAAAAACAATAGTTAATAAAGTATGTTACTAATATATGTCAGCAATTAATATATCAAGTTTAATCGATATAAGTGGTTCGACGCGAATCGAATCGTCGCTTTCAACGTGGACGGATATCAAACAGGTTTTATAATTGCTTTACTTCCCGTCGTGGCTTTACGCTTTACATCCTTTGCGTGTTTTGCACCTAAAGTTTGTTTGTTTTTTTTGTGATGGTTATTGCAATTTATGTTATTATGCAATATTTTGTTAGAATGTTTTGTTTAATCTTTTTTGATTAGTTAAAATTTTTACAGTACATATATTTTTATATATTAAATACATAACATTATGATAAAAATATTGCAACTATTTACTTTACTATAACTTAAACAATATTAAATGTAATACCTCATTTTTTAAAAAAGTGTAAAATTTTAAAAGAACCCCCTTATATAATAAAAAAAATATATATTTATTTCTTTTCTTATATTTTCCCATCACCCTAGGGAAAAGATGGAACGCTAGCAACACCACAATCGACCGCGTTCAGCCAGTCGCGGGGCGGAGGGGAGCGCTGTCAAATCGAATTATGTCCCTCGGTTGCGATTTGCGTTAATTTATAAAGATTAAAACGCTTTTTATTAAAATAAATATAGCTAGTAATATATTTATATATTAAAACACCGTCTAAAACCAAAAGGTTTTATAAAATTCGAATGGTACAAAGTGAGTTTAGTTATTTATGTTGAGTACCATTTCTGTAAATATTGTTTTAAGTGACGAAACACTGTGTTCCTTTTTAACGTTTTCGGTTGCAATCGCTCAGTGCACCGTGAAATGCATTATTTTAATGCAATTTTGGTGCCAAATTGTAAATCAATACGTCGAATACAAAATAAAGTGTTGTATTAGTTTATTTTATAGATGTAAACGTTTTTGTCATAGCCTTAATAAATGTAGGTGAATTTAAAAAAAAAACGTTTTTTTAAAATTACTGTTATAAATTAATATAATAAATTAATTCCTAAAAGTGATTTCGAAAACAAAACAATATTAAAACAGCCAATATTAAGTGATATTATTATTAAAATAATATAGGTATAATAAATTAAAATTATTATTGTTGTTGGTGAATAGTGTATAATATGTAAATTCTTAGTGATTTCTTGATTTTTTTTATATGAAGTTAGAAAGTGGTTTTCAAATAAAAATAATGCAATTTGAACCATTATTATTTACAATTATATAATAAAAGGATGAGAAGAGTGTTTGGCGTGTGCTCCGATGGCTGGCTCCTCTGCGGTCAGAATGTGAGCGGCTAGTCGCTGTCTCTATGTTGTCTGTATGTTTGTATGGGTTCCTGTTTTGTTGATTTTTCTTTTTGTTTTCATGAGAAAGCCTTACTGTGATTTTCAAGTTAGAAATTATATATTATAGTTATATTTTTTTTTATAACTGGTCAGATAGATAGTGAAATTGGGTTCTATCACTCAACATTAATGTCAGTAATTGAACAGAAAGTGAAGAATCTTTAAGTCAGATTATCAGATGGTAGTCAGATGTAGAAAACCCACAGTCATTGGGTGTACAGTCACATGTTACAATTGTCTGTACTTTTTTAAATTTAATTTAAAAAAGTGTGAGCTGATTTAATTTTTTAATTTATTTCTAATATCTATTATATAGAGACTTGACTTGGGGCACACACATCCAACTGTAAATAGGACAGGTTATGGATTCAATACCCACTAGAGGAAATCAAATATTTAATATTTTTATTTCTTTGCTCTGGTAACAACACAAATCATAGCATTGAATTCCATCATTTAAAAAGACAATCTCCCAGAATTTGGTATAAAATGAGGAACAGAAGTGTATAATTATATAATTTAGATATTTTTAGTTCAACAATACGGACAGTAAGGCTTTCTTTATCATCACCTATCTTCATTCTGTATTGAGGATGCAACTACTATATAATTATATTGTGTGAATGTCTAAGAGAATATGTAATCTGTTTTTACATAGTTTTTATTGATAATTCCACTTATCTTAAAATTATTTTGTTTCTTTGATAGATGCTAATTGATTTACTATAGAAAATAAGTTATAGTAATCATTTTTAATTTTATATCATTTTAGTTAAATCCTCAAGACACATATATAGTTAAGCATGTTTTTGTTGTTACAAATTTTATAATTATAAACTTAACCCATCTCTAACTATTATACATGTTTTTTTTTAATTTGTCTCTTGGGTTGACTTTTGAGTGAAGCTAATTAACAAATTCATAATATTAAATTAGGTTTTCTGTTTAATTTATTTAAAAAAAAAACAAATAAAACATATTTTGCAAAAAAGACCTTTCAAATTCATCACTACATTAAAATTTTATACATTTCCTAAAAAAAGTATATTCAATATTTGAACAATTAAATAAATTTGATTTTAAATTTGTTGCAGAACTTCTTTACAAATAAACTATATGTGACAATTAAGTTCTTTACTTATGACTTTTAATTATGCCAGTTCAGTACAAACCACTTGGTCAGAAACCTTGAAAACAACAAAATATTTATGGAGTTTATTTTATTTTGACAATAGCATGTCTCAATTGTTTTTCTTTTCATCAATAATGTAGTGTTGTTTTTATTTTACAGTTTTCTGTCATTAATGATTTACTAATTTTGTAATGATTTTTTTTGATTGTATTGCATCTTGTGTTTTGGAAGATGATATTAAGATAGGAAAAAGTAACTTTTTAGCAGAATGAAAATATTTCATTTCCTCTAATGATAATCGAACAAACAATCTGTCGCGTTCACAGCCACATGCTTGTGCCCCTGCACTATAATGGGCCTCGAGCTTCCATCTCATGTTTGTTTTTAGATTAATGTATATAGCTGGGTAGGCAAAGAAAACTAGTGTTAAAGCATTGCATTCCCTGCCTTGTGTCTAGTTTTTGAGAGGTTGTGTGTTGAGCAACGGGGGCCAATGCTATGTTTTGTCTAGATAGGTAGAAAGGTTTAAAATTAAAAAGCTGTTTTAAAATCTGCAATAACACTCACTTCCACAAAAAAACATCCCTAATTTTGTGACCATGTTTCATAGCATTGTTAATTTTTTATAATAGCAATTTTACAGACTATAAAATATATCTTATGTCTTTTGAAGCCATAGCTTTGGAGTAATAACCCAGTTTTGTGAATTTATGTTGTATCCTCATATTGTAGGAATGTTAGTTTTACTTCCTACTTCAGAATAGTATTAGTAGCACCAAAATAGTCTAAAATACACTAAAATATACACTTTATTATCTGTTCACTTAGACTTCGGATCTGTAGTGGTGAATTATTGTTTTTTTATTTATACACCTTTTATTTGTTATTAGATATTTGCATGTTTGCGTTTGGTATAAAAAAACTTAGGAAATTATCCTAAGTTTTTTAATTTAATCATTATTCATTTATATTTCCATTACTTTGCTCTGTCGAGTCAAAGCGCGGCGTTGAGTGGCGCTACTCAACACGCAATGTCTCCAGAATTCGGCGGAAAGTGGGGAACGGAATGTCTTAACACTAGTTTCCCTCTGCCTACCCAGTTCTGTGAAGATGATATGATTTGATCTAATGAATGCTTCCTTTGAAAACTGTTTTTAGTATTACAGGATTTTTTTGTTTTCCACAGCGAATTTAGTCACAATGTTTTTTAGCCTTTTTTAATTATTTTCTGAACTTTACAATAAGTTCAACAATGTCTACGTCATTTTTCGTATTTTTTTTATACAAGGATATCCGAGTAAGCACAGGGAACCTAGTGTAAGACACTACGTTCTAAACACAACGCCCTATTTTCAAGATATTTGGCTGTTATCTCTTTGGCTGTACTGAATATAACTGGCTGGTTTTAAATACCATTAAATGTGACATTCGGAACGTGCAATAAATAAGAAAAAAAAACTAATTCCTGCCATTTTTAAATTGTTTTTCAAGCAAGCAAAATGAACTTATGTGACGAAGAAATTAGGTACATTTTAAAGTTTTATTACAAAAAAGGTAAAAATGCGACGAACGCCGCCAATAAAATTTGTGCGGTTTACGGACCTAATGTGGTATCAATAAGAGTAGCACAAATGTGGTTCAAGCGTTTCAAGTCTGGAAATATTAATGTGACAGATGAGATTCGCTCTGGACGCCGTCACAGATAAAATCAGTGCTATCTTTGAGAAAGTGGAGCCAGATCTATATATTAGTAGCTACTATTGCTGAAGAACTGAAAGTTGATCATAAAACAGTAATACGTCATATACGAAAGTCTGGGTACAAGAAAAAACTTGACATTTGGTTACCACAAGATCTCACTGAGAGAAACCTAATGCAACGTGTTTCCATTTGGGATTCTTTACAGAAACGTAACAATTCCGAAGCATTCCTTAATCAGTTGATTACGGATGATTAAAAATGAGTGACTTACGATAAGAATGTGCTAAAAAGATCATGATCGAAGCACGGACAAGCCCCACAGACCGTGGCAAAGCCTGGTCAGACTCGGAGTGATGCTAAGTGTATGGTGGGATTGGAAAGGAATCGTCCACTATGAGCTTTTGCCAGGCCAGGTAAAATTAACGATTCTGACCTCTACAGTCGGCAACTGATGAGGTAAAAAAAGCTATTGAGGAAAACCGGCCGGAGCTGGTGAATAGGAAGGGCGTGGTGTTCCACCATTACAACCCCAGACCGCTCGCATCTATAGCCACGCAGGAAACATTCAGAGAGCTTGGTTGGAATGTGTTGATACATCCTCTGTATAGCCCTGACCTTGCTCCATCAGATCCATCTCCATCCACCTTTTCTGGTCATTGCAGAACTCTTAACGAAACATAAAGCTAACCTCAAAAGAACACTATTAACACTGCCTGTCAGATTTTTTTAATCAAAAATCTCAAAATTTCTACAGGTAATGGGAGGATCATGGGTAATGCACCCATAGCAACAAGTCATCGATCAAAACGGCCCATATTATAAATAAATAAAAAATTATACATAAAAAAAATTATTTTCCTTTGTAAGAACAATACGAAAATACTTTTCCCCCGACTTTATATATTTATAGCAATACTAGCGACCCGCTTGCGGCTTCGCCCGCTTTAACTACTGAATTATTCATGTAATGTACCTATGTTTGCAAAACACTTAAGATTACTAATGTGAAAATTATTTAAGCCTTAATGTAACCCGCATTTCCAATTGGAATTTCGTAGTTCCAATAAGGATGTTCCAATTGTTTAAAAAAACACACCTAAACAAATGACACAAACAAAAAAAAACTTTAACGAAAGAAATTATAAACAACAGACTACCTACTATTCTCTTTTCCAAAAATACTACGAAAGATGTAACCAACTATGTCGCGTTGAAATACATTATAATTATTGGATAACTCCAAAGTACGTGCAATCGCTTCTAAATTAACTTTGCTTTAGAGCAGCAGTGCGCAGAATTGAAGCATTCTCTCGTCCATCTCTGTAGTAGGTCCAAACGACATCTGGGCGTTGACACAGTATGAAATTGGAAGGATTATCAAATGCCATCTAGGCGGTCAACTCAGTCAGGAGAGACCCTCGGTTTCCTGAGGGAGGCCCATCTTAAACGACCAAGGTTCAATGCAAGGCTCAAGAGTCGGATTTGGAGGAGAATAGAAAGTCCCTCGGAAGTATACTTATTTAGAAAACGTATAAAAATTTGAACGCAGCAGGACTCGAACCCGCGCCTCCTGGAAACCGATCACCTGATCGGTTACGGCTCTGACCACTAAGCCATGCGTTCTCGCCATGCTACGTCGAAATTTTTATACGCTTGTTACAACTTATTTATGTTGTTAGCATCTAAAGCGTATGTTTTCTAAATAAGTATTTTTCTTTCCTAAGTGTGGAATAACACTTTAAAAATCCCTCGGAAGTAGTCTTACATCTGACCTCGGGCGGCCGGGTATGCCACGGAGTGCTGCTCCTTTGATGTAGGTGATACATTGGCGGAGCGGTATGCGTCGGACGCGAAACGGCCAATGTGTACCTCCAGCCTTTCTATTTTTATGCTGCGATGATGCGTGTTCCTCACTTAGTATGGCGCCTGCGTCACTCGACGGAGGATGAGGTTCTGGATTACCTGCAGGATTTCTCGTTGAGTGATACTCGCTAAGACTACTATTGCACTCTCCTTTCGCGGCTGATGCGGCGTAGTATAACCAGAGTGGTATACCCGCTTGCCAAAGTGTTCGCATCGCGGGTGGATGTGCGACTGGAGAAGTGAGAGGAATAACTTCTCGAACAGCTTGGCGACCGCGCTAAGGAGGGTTATAGATCGGTATCCATCAGGCTGCGGGCTCTTCCCAGCCTTGGGCAACATGATGACCAGGCCTTCCTTCCATGCCCGGGGGAAAGAAGCCAGGCGGGTGCGGCGGATCCATTTTTATAAGCAAAAAAAGGTTGCGGGGCGCGGGGGGACGCGTGGTGGGCGGCGAGCCGTTCCACAGCAAGAATTTTTTAGTACCGTAATTTTAAATCTGTGCTACTAATCTTCTAAAGTACTTATTGAAATGAAAAACAGTAAACAACATTTTAATCTATATTAAATGGCCAAAAGGTAACTATTATACTTATATATATACTGAAAGTAAGGGTTAAACATGAGTCGATATAGCTTTTCTCTAAAACTATTTGTAATTTCGAAATATGTAAAGAGCAAAGTTTATCTTTGTTTAACGTAGAAAATTAAGAACTTATTTAAAAGGATAAGGATTAATATCATTATGGACACACATCCCTTACAATAAGAAAATATATTTAAATTACCATCTAATTTCCGTCTCCTCTACGCTTTCATTAGTAAGACTTAAACGATTTTTTTTTGCATTTCTTGTTCTACGACCTATGAACGACTTTTTGTGGCATAATTAAATTAAAAAAGGAAATGTTTAAAGTAAAAAAAATAATAAAAGAACAAAAGAAGAGTAAACAAAATAAACAACAGGATACTTAAACGAAAGAAGTGATAAACAAAAGACTACCTACTATTCTATTAATCAAAAAAGGCGAAACTAAATATATCGCACTGAAATAATACATTAAACTCTAATTATCCAATACGTACAATCGCATCTAAATCTACTTCGCTACAGAGGCAGGCGGGGAGACGGGCGCGGCGGACGCGTCGCGGGGCGCGGGGGGACGCATGGCGCGTGGTGAGCCGTTTCGCAGCAAGGATTTTTTGATATTGGAACAACTTCTAAAGTACTTATTAAAATGAAAAACAGTAAAAGACAGTTTTGATCTCCATTAAATGGCCAACGTAACTAATATATTTATTTATATGCTGAGAGTAAGGTAATAAATAAAACTTGCGCCAAAACTGCGGTTTATAGCCGGCGTGATGTGTCAACAATTAAATGCGTTTTTCTCTAAAACTATTCGTAATTTCAAATTAGTGTAAAAAGCAAATTTTATCTTCGTTTAACGTAGAAAATTAATAAAGTATTTAAAAGGATAAGGATTGATACCATTATAGACAAACATCCCTCAAAATAAAAAATATATTCATATTACTATTTTTAGACAGAAATATGCTCACTGTATGTTATCCTTAGAAGATACGAATATGCTGTCGCTGACTTTTTTGTAGATCTTATTAAGAGGAATAATACTCTAGTACATTGTTTTCATGTAGAACTTACCATTAAAGCAGCGCATGCGTGAAAGTGTCTGAACGGGTAGGACTTTATACACATTTATCATATTTATGTCAAATTACAATAAAATATACATATAATAAACCATATATAATCCTTCCCTGAGAAATACTCTACATAATGGTGAAAACCGCATCAAAATCCTTTGGGTGGTTTAGAAGAAGATAACGTAGAAAGGCCAGACAGAGAAAAAAATCGTTCTTATTTTATAAGATATAGAGATAAC
>JAATLQ010020811.1:18591-71486 GCA_013421005.1 Heliconius erato x Heliconius himera | reverse complement strand
TTAAAGCAGCGCATGCGTGAAAGTGTCTGAACGGGTAGGACTTTATACACATTTATCATATTTATGTCAAATTACAATAAAATATACATATAATAAACCATATATAATCCTTCCCTGAGAAATACTCTACATAATGGTGAAAACCGCATCAAAATCCTTTGGGTGGTTTAGAAGAAGATAACGTAGAAAGGCCAGACAGAGAAAAAAATCGTTCTTATTTTATAAGATATAGAGATAACGATTTTAGAATATAATAAATATCCTTGACATGAAAAATTTAATATAACGCCAGTAAACGTTTGGAGCATCGCCGCTGACTTCTGATGTAATTATACTGCAATTTATTATACTGTGACAGTTACTTTTTTTCATGAAATTTGTGGGATAAAGATAGTGGAATGTGACGTATTTTTTAAAATGTTTAAATATATTCTGTTAAGTAGTTTATTGTATATACCGAATTCGAAACATTACGTAGTGAGTAGCGGAACTCCACTCTGCGCTTTGGTTTGCCGGAGTAGGAAAATAAAAATAGTTTATCCCTAAGAGTGGGAATCAAACCCACAACTGCGTTTGCAGTCTGCGCTGTCCTGTGACTCATTAAAAAATATTACATTTTTCATCTTATAGGCATATATTTTTAAATGCCTTCTTAATAATTCTTCTATTCTAATAACTCTTTACAATTCAAGTTACTTACACTTTAAATGAATTAAATTTATGAAATAATATACAAAATACTTTGAAGTGTTCTCAAACAAAAGTAAAACTAAATGCGGTAGCGTTTCTGCAGAATTGCTCTAAAGTTCTATTTTTTGTATAGAATTCTCAACTCAGGTTAATTACATAACGATTAAGGTCGGGCTGAATGGATCTACGACGACGTGATATATTTATTGTGAGAATTAAAAAAAGCTAGGCATATGCGAATCGGAGTAGCTCACTGAGGTTCTGTACTAATTTTATTATTGTAGGTTAGGGAAGTATAATTTATAAAAGTTGACAAATTTAAGTTTGCGGGCGTTTGCATTCATTTTGGATTAGTAGCAACTACGAATGTTATCCAAGTTATATAGTGATATTAATATAAATTTCCAAATTTCGAATCTTTTCCTTTGTATGTACCCTAACGCCGTTGCGTGTTGATGTTGATGGAGGCATTTAACGCTGGAACCAAACTATTATTTCCTCGAGTAGGAATAGATCCCACAACCAATGTATGTCTGTTTTCCTGCAATCGCGACCCAACTATGTGACAATAGCCTTGAGAGTATATATTTAAATTCTAGTCGTTTTGTAATTTTATTATAATGTAGTCGTTAGTTACATACTAACGACTCGCCCGCGGCTTCACCCGCTTGAACTACACAATTATTTATTTTCTCACTTGAATTACTTTCGTTCTATAATAACCTTTTAATGACAATTTCCATACATTGAAATTCCAAAATTTCAACCAATTCAATAAAATTGTTACTTTGTAGGTATTTTGTCGAACAAAATATTGCCATAACTTTTTTATATATGAACAGATTTAAATTTTAATAATATAACTTTTTTATTTATGAACAGATTAAATAAATAACAGATATTTTGATAAAACACTGAATGTTAAAGAAGATTGTCAAAATACAATGGTGAACATTGCATTTAAAGCCATTGAATTGTTTCTGAGATTAGCGTCCATAAACTCGCATACAAACAAACAAACCGACAAACAGATTTTTTTAAAAATATTTTGGGTTCTGTTTCATTGCTAAATGCCTACAATAATAGAGTATATTTTAGATGTACAGACAGCGAAGTGAAACAATTTTATTGTATGTATATATAATTATTTTGTTTCTGCGTTTAATGTGACATTGTATGTAAATCGCATTTTAAAAAACTCTCGTGTGTTCCTTGTCGTTTTAAATATGAAATCTAGAAACAAACGTGTAATATATATTTCAACCTTTGTAGTTTGTAAATTGTCTTAATTTTGTCACGTGTTGTAAAGTATATATTTTTTATTATTATATTATATTAATTGGCTATTATTAGATGCTGTACTAACTATTTACCTGCGGTCTCGTCTCCGTACTCAAATAAAAATAAGTAAGAGTTTAAGGCCAGTCGTGGCGTGGCGAAGTTTGAGGGTTGGGTACATGCGTGCGACTGTAAATTCGACCGGTTGTGCTCTAGAATCCCACTCGAGGAAATAAAATATTTATTGTGATAAACCTCCGACAGTAAGTGGAGAAAGGTAATACAGGCACGGTACAAGAACGGAGTCTCTTAACACTAGGTTCCCAGGATTTTTCTGCTTTCCCTGCAATGTTTCCCACATTAATATAAATGACCCGAACTCGTTCACCGAGGGTTGCATACAAAAATTGGAAGTATCCAGCTTTTTCTCAATTTCTAGCTTAGCTTACCTAGGGCCCTTTCACCCGATACCTCACTTGAACTAGAGGCTTTAATATCAAGTTTTGCCGCTTTTTTAAAGCTATTATTTTTAGGATTTTTCTTGAACAAGTACTACCTACAGATGGTGCTAAATTTCATAATTCTAGGTGAAACGGTAAATATCCTATGAAGTTGGATTCCCTTTATGGTGTCGAAATACGCGTTTTTTGCTATGTATGTAGAAATACGTTATTTTTTCAGTAATTCATGGGGTCGTACATCTGAGTATATGGTTTGAATTTCTACTCGATATCTCCAATCGTTCTTGGAATTAAGATACTTGACAGATAGACATACAGACAGACAACAAAATGATTTTATAAGGTTTCCTTTTTTCTTTAAAAGATACGAAACAATAAAAAAAGAAAAGAGGTACACATGACCTGAGCTGAGCAGGTGCATTGGTTTACATCGAAATTATTAACGCTATGTAATAAACCGTAATAATGAAGATTTTATTTTGTTGAATTTTGGTATTGGATAGTATATAAAGCATCGATATATCAATTTATCGATGAAGGTTTATAGACTATATAAAATCACATATTTTTTTTCTCAATAACTCTTGTTTGGCGGAACTATAGGTAAACACTTGTCATTAATAACCTTTTATAAAAAAATGAATCCACGACTATCTCGTATAGCTCTGTGAAGACAGTAAAGAATCGAAGGTCAATTATTAAATTACACCAATATAGGCGTACCTATTAAAGAGTTTCAAGAACCATCCACTATGACAAATGAGATGAAATAATGATTATCAATTTTAAAGCAGTTAGTTTTATAGATTGTATTATAATTTTATAGATCGGCCGTACTGGCCGATGAGGTGTGGCCCCCCTTAATATAGGCTTTTTTGAACTTTTACACACTGTACACTCGAGATGATTACTTTGTAATCAAAAATAAGAAAAATCCTTAAATTAAATCTGCATAGCGATCTACAGTTTTGTGTTAAATATACTAGTCGTAACCCGCAACTTTGTTTACATGGACTTTAAGTCATAAGATGGAAAATCTCATAGAAACCCTCTCTTTAGTGCTTCTCTACACTTTAACCGTGTAAATTTCAATTACTGAGATGAGCGAAACGAATTTCGCGACTCAAACAGGAGGGGGAGGAAAATTCCCTCTGCCTATACAGCTATGCAAGAAATCCCAAATCGAAACAAAAATACTCAAAATATCTAAGATAAGTACTTAATACATCGTTAGGACGTTATCAGTGATAACAAGTAAACACTTTAAGTATTTGTGATTCATTGATTTAAGATGTCTAAAAAACTCATGGAACGAGTAGTTTAAAAGACAGTTGAGGGTTTTTTTTATATGACTATAGAAATATGTAGTATATTTTAGATTTGAAGTTTATTCTACTTTTATTGACATATTTTTTTTTACAAAAAAAAGCTAGAGCTAAGTATTATAATTAGGATTAGGCGTATAGAAAATATTTAAGATAGGAAAAGAGATTTAAATCTTCCATTACTTAATAACCATAAATTTGTTATTAAATTAATATACTGTTCTACTTATAAAGTCGGCAAAAATAGTACTATAAAAAAAAATTACGATTTTGAAGTCATTACCTCTTGAGGTCCGTCTATAGAGCTTTTAGACAATAACATTATTAATCTTTGGCAATAAAATTTCTAAATTTCTTTAACGACTCAAACAAGGCGTGTATACATCTGTTAAAATGTTATCAATTGATCGATTGATTATACAATTAATCATCAATTCAACATCTACTGAGTGCTTCAATAAAATTTTAAAAGTAATAGCATATTAAAATTATATATATTTCTGTATTTACAGGGCTCACCGCACGGCTCGGTGATGTCGTGCCAGTCGCTGGCGGCGCGAGCGTTCGCCGAGCCAGACAAGGACCACTGCGCTTCGAGGGCAACATTTCACAGGTACCCAATGGACTACTAAAAACGATTGCAGCATTTGGACTGTTGTCCGACAGTACGAATTCTAATTTTGCACTTACACACATGACAAGCATATCAGGCCAGTCGTGGCGCAGGCGTACAATTCTGTTTCTAAGTTCCGAAACTCAACACGCAATGTCTTCAGAATTCTGCGGAAGGTGGGGAAATTGAGAACAGAATGTCTTTATAGTGTATTGACACCAGGGTCCCAGGTTTACTCTGCTTACCCAGCTATGTACGGGATACAGCGTCATGGCGCAGTGGTGCAGCGTCTGAACTCTGAATGTAAACATATAATATTAAGAGTACTTTATTTTGTTAACAAATAAAGATCGAAGTATTCAATTCGTGTCGAGTGGTTGAACTGAACGCCATGCCTTGGTACCAGACTGAAAAAATGAAAATATTTATAAATAATAATTAATTCTTCCGACTGGCGTTCGTGCACAACCGTCGCGTACGTGCGGTCACACGCTTTTACCTATTCGCCACGACTGCCTCTAATGATATCATCAATTCAATCATTTATTTCTCTCGGGATGGCGGATTACCATTATTGTAACTGTTACCCAACGTCCCACGGGATATATGTGCATACATAATATATGAGCAAGGACAAATCGGTAGTTATTGACGCAATATTTAATTTTATTAGTAGAGATGATTTTTGTATTAATAGACTATTATTTTTTTAGCTGCACGCTGTATCCCACACATAGCTTCCCAGCTACATGGGGGACCCAGAAACATGGTGTTAAGACACTCCGTTCTTATTAAGACATTTTCGTTCGCCACTTTCCGCCAAATCATTGAGACAATGCAGTCCGATGTCTTGTTACTAGAAGGAAGCAATTAAAATAATTAATCCTCCCTAATGGTAATCGAAACCACAACCGTCTTTATTCTCCATACTATTAATATAAGGGAAAGTAAAACTATTAGTTATTTTTTCTTGTCTTTCTTTTATTTATTTTTACATTAAATATCGTTTGTTTTTTTTTAGAACGGTGCGCTTCAGTTCGGATTCGCGGAGTCAAAACACAAGAACGTCTAACGATACAGAATGCAAGCGAGAAACGTCAGGTGAGAGAAATATATCTTTATACTTTTCTATTGTATAAATAAATATAGAGTGTTAGTGATTTTTAGGGTTTCGTACCTCGAAATCAAAAATTGGAATCCTTATAGGATTACTTTGTTGTCTGTCTGTCAAAATGTGGAGATATCAAGCTGAAGTAGTATCATATATTCAGATTTACGATTCTTTCGCACAGAAAAAAAACTTTGTAAGTCAAAAAATACGAGCGTTAATTTATCCGCTTTTTGGTGCATTTTGTATGTAAATGGGGTATTAATTAAAATATGGGATATTTCATGTGGTCAAGTGGTTCAAGATAAAGTTATATTTCATTTCATACATAATGAGCGCGTACGCCAGCAAACTTAAGTAACTTAACTTGTATAAGTCATATTGAAATTGTCCTACAGTTTATGAAATTAATACACAACCATCGGTGGGGGAAAAAGATTCGAAATTGACCGATATTTCTGTATATTTTTTGTTTGTTTTTTTTTTTAATTGCAACGACGTTATACATACCTATTTATTTTTATTTTCGCTAAAACTCTTCAGTAAAATATTTTAAAAAAATATGGATATATTTTTCTCATATTTATAATGAATTTCAGGTTCAATGTCGCTAAGCGCGTTGTCAATGACGCCGGTGTCGCAAGGCTCGGGCATGAGCCAGTCCGCGCCCTCCGCCTCAACGACCTTCGACATTGATGATTCAGTAAGTTTTTTTGTGTTTTTTTTTGCATATTTTTTTTCAGTTTCATGCCGTATCCCGCATGAACAGGATAGGCTGAGAGAGCCTAGTGTGAGAAGAACAGAAGACACTCCGCTACTCACTTCCATCAAATTCTTGAGGTATTGCGTGTTGAGTGGCGGAACTCAACGCCGCGCTTTTACCTCGACACCAGAGCGAAGAAATGAAAATATTACTTGTTTTAATTCCTCAAGTGGAAGTCGAACCCACAACCTGTCGCGTTTATATTCACACGCTTGTGCCCCTCTCTTATTCTTAATTTATTCTTTATTTTTAGCCACATCCGCCCCCAGCATGCAGATTTCCAAAGCTAGAAGAATGTGCTCATTTTCACTACGAAAGAGTGTCTTTGGGTGGTATTTCAGTACAACTGGTGCCTTGTGAAAGTAATGCTGATTCACCATCTGATGGAGAAGGTAGCGTAATTTTTTTTTCTTTTTTTAGCTTCTTACTGTATCACTTTGCTTTGTTATCAGGAAATAATATATAAAAACTTTCATTCCTCGAATCGAATCCACAGCAGTTGCGTTTCTCCTGTGCCACTGTGCTATGACGGTCTCTATGACACAGTTGGAATTTAGAATAGAGAATGCATGCATAATTAATATGACAATAATTATTTTTGATTGTTATATAGAATTTGGTACCTTCCTTAACAAGAAAAGAACCTTATATTATTTTAGTTTTTATTTCCTGTATGCATTTTCACTTTAACTATTTACTATACATAAGTTGTTAATATATTATTTTTATAATATTACAGGTTGGGTAAGCCTCAAAGTGCGTTCCCACGTGAACACTCCGCCGCCCGAGCCCAGTGACTCAAAAATACTAAGCGCGAGTTGGACGGAGGCCAGTGACGTCAGAGAGTGGACACTTACTAGGAACAAGGAACACTTCACCCACCTAGATGATATGTTGCATAGGTTAGTAATGTCATTTTCCTGTTTGTTTGCTTTTTTTCAGGTCAGACGCCGGTCTAGATGTATGCCTAAGTAGCTCACGTTTTTAGACTGGGGGATTGTTGTTCCATTTAGGTTAACAGCGGAGCATTTGTCATATCTTAGGCATTTGCTTTGATTCTCCATTCTCTCAATCGAGTTGAGACCTTATCAAGGTTTTCCTGGAGCATCTATGATTCTTTTGCGGGACTTTTATGGGTTGCGATAGGTGCAGTATCATCCGCAAATGTCCCCATAAGTACATCCTCTATAGTTGGTAAGTCATAAGGATATATGACATATAAGACACACTGCCTTATGGGACACCTGCCTTAATTTCACACAAACTTGTTCTGTCTTCGCCATGCTTTACGTAAAATTTCCAATTTTGGAGGAATGAATTTTTCCGTAATGAGGAATTTATGGGCAGATTTTACAGGATTTTATACAGAGGCCTTCGTGCCACACTCGGTTAAATGCTTGTGTTACATCTAAGAAAGCTGTTGAGCCATATTTCTTGTGTTCATGTGCATTATTTATTTTTTCTACGGAGCGGTGTTCTATTGTCCCATGAGCTTTTCGGTAGCCAAACTGACGAGTTGGAATGATTTTAACTTTGGCCAGCTCTGGGATTTGTCGTTTCAAGATAAGTGTTCCGAGTATCTTCGATACAACAGGTAGAGTAAGCTTATGGACCGATACGATGAAACGTTATCTAGAACGTTTTCTTCCCGGGTTTTGCTATGAGAATAACGTTAAACATCACAGTAACTGCTTACAAGGATTGAATGTGGAATTTCTTTCATAACTTCGGTAATATTGAGGTCATAATCGGGGGCTTTATTAAGACTGAGTTTGTTAATGGTTGAATAGATTTCATTGAAAGTAATTTTTTTGATGGGAGGTACTGGCTGGTGAGGGACTGACTCTTCTTCTTTTGTCAAGTTCATAGCTGGATTTGAAGTAAAAACTCTTGATAAGTTCTCAGCAAACAATTCAGATTTTTCGACATCACTTTTTGCCCAAGAGCCATCATTTCGGCGAAGTGCAGAGTGAAACACAAGTGGTCTTTTCAAAGATTTACCCATCTTCCACAGGGAATAGTCCGTTGCAGAAGTACCGTCCAAGTTAGAGGACTTCTTTATTTTGCATGTCTTTGAGAGTGCTTTTGAGTTGTTTGACCAGAGTATTGAACTTGTTTTTGTCATTGCGGTGACGGGTGGATTGCTATTTCTTTCTAGCTACTACCTTTTTTGTAACAGTTACAATCTGTGGTACAAAGGAATGATATTGGCAGGGTGTTGAGAGCCAGGCGTTAGGTTCTCAACTGGTTGCGAGCGTATTTAGGTGCGCGGCTGTTTACTTATGGACGCGCAAACGCGCAACGTTGCGTGCACGTCTACTTCAGTGCGCGCGTTTTGATATTCATATTGAATTCCATTTTGATTTTCTACTAACTTGAAAGCAATGTGTATTTGTACGTTATTCTACATTTTTATTTTTTCACTTATTCCAGATGTATATATGATAGAAAAGTGTCCGGCCTCCCTAATCTCAAGGAAGCAATGACGCCCGATGTCCTAGACAACGAAGTAGAATACAGACAGCTCATATCCGACTATGTCCATCATTTGTCCATCATAGCGGACGACTCCATCAATTGTGGACCAGCCTTGAACTGGTTGCAGATGGATAATAGAGGTGAATGGTTTTTTAGGACGTTTTAGCATTTGTTTTCGCTTCCCACCCTTATAGCTGGGTAAGTAGAGGGAACCTAGTGTTAAGACGATTTTCCGTCGAATATTTTCCTGTGTGGAAATCGAACCCACAACCGTCGTGTTTACAGTCACACATTTGTGTCATAATAAAAAAATATAGTGCGTATTACACTATATTAAATAAAGTCCTTGATATATTATAGTATAAATAGCCTTCCTTAATAAATAGATTATCCAACATCCAAAGAACTTTTCAATTATAGCCCAGTTATATCTCAGATTAGCTCGTTCAAACAGACAAACTCCTGATCTTTATCAGCTTCACGCTGTATCCCGCACACAGCAGGGTAGGCAGAGGGAACCTAGTGTTAAGGCACTCTGTTCCCCACTTTCTGTCGAATTCTGGAGGCATTGCGTGTTGAGTGGCAGAACTCAACGCCGCGCTTAATCTCGACACCAGAGCGAAGAAATGGAAATATAAATTTGAGTAAATACTTCATCTCCTCGAGTGGGGATCGAACCCACAACCAGTCGGTTTTACAGTCACACCTCGTGCCGCTGCGCCACGACTGGCCTCACGACTGGCCTGATCTTTATCATACTACTATTTAAGAAAATTATGTATTTTTTTTTATTAGGTCACAAATTATTAGTGTCCAATGAAGATTCAAGCTCGATAAACACGCCCGCCGTCGCCGCTGCTTACTCTGTTAGGAAATATGTGTCACAGGTGATTATTGTATGGTTTTGTTTACTACTTTTTAATTAAGTTTTGTTTTAGCATTTTGTTGTGTAAGAAGGAAATACAATATCATGATTTCTTTCCACATAAATAAAATAAAAGGTGTTTTTTTTATCTCTATTCTTATATTATTATGTTTATAAAATATATTGTGTTCACTTATATATTATATTTCATTAAATTGAGCACTTACTTTTGTTTTTTATATTTAACTGTTAACTTTACTTTATTATTTTTCTTATTGTGGTTGCTTGATTTTATTTATATTAATATTTTAAGTAATTTAGATTAGTAAAAAATGTCTTTTTTTTTTCAGGCACGAGATGAAATCAGCTTCGAAGTGGGCGATATGATATCAATTATAGATATGCCAGGTGGATAACTTTTATTACATTTTTCTAAACTCAGTTATGTAATTTTTTTATGACAAATAATATAAAATATATAAATATGAAATATTTCAATGTAACTATATGTGTCGAATCACTGTATGTGTCAATTTATCAATCACGAACATTCATGTTTTGTTATAAATAAAAAGTTATCTTGTACTTTTCTTATCTTTTATATTATAAAATAAAAAAAATGTTTTATTATTTTATTAACAAAAAAATAACTACGTCAATTTCTCGATTAGAACATATGTTTTTCTTTCAATAGTAGACATGACAAAACCCCTTTTTTATACTGTGTGGAAATACTTTTATGGGTGCATTGGCAGAGTGACTTTTACAAACTTTTCCTAGCTATATCCCCCACTAAAGCCCATAAAAGAGCCCCTTCAGCTCTGTCCACCACTAAGTCTCTCCACGTCTGGCCCCCCAGCCTGTATAGTTTATTTAAGACACTATATTTAAATGTTAATAGAGAGTCGCGTCCCCCCACTAAAGCCCCCCAGCTCTGTCCGCAGGCCCGCAGGAGTCGCTGTGGTGGCGCGGCAAGCGCGGGTTCCGCGTGGGGTTCTTCCCGCACCACTGCGTGGCCGTCATCGGCGACAAGGTGCCGCGCCACATGACGCAGCCGCCGCCGATTGTTGGGTGAGGCAACACACATTAACAACTCATTTGTAAAAAAAATATCTTGTTCCATTATATTTAACTTTTATTGTTTTTTTTTTTAAGTTTAATTTTAAAAATATAAAAATATTCTTCATTACCAATTGCTCTAGATCGGTAGCAGTAGCGCCAATCAAGCCGGTACTCCGCAAACATGGGAAGCTAATATCCCTCTTCCGAAGCTTCATACTGTCCCGACCTTCGCGAAGGAGCTTGAAGCAACAGGGTATTCTCAGAGAGAGGGTGTTCGGATGCGATCTGGGTGAACATCTCCTCAATTGTGGACATGAAGGTGGGTTTTGCAGTACACTACTGTCGATGAGTACTTTAAACTACTAACTAACTATTTTAGTTTTTTTTTGTAAATTTAATAGTATTTGTAACTTGTTCCATGGAATTACACTTTAATAATGTTTAATATTTAAATTTAAATTTGACACAAACTTAAATATTTTTAAATTCGATATATTTTTCGTTTATTCTTCCACATCTGGAAGATAGTTTTGTTGAGTAATACACATTACAGATTTTTTTAGTCTCGGTATTTTTTGTTGAATTTTATTAATAAAAGTACAAAATACAAAGAAAAAAATAACATATTTATCTTGTGTTTTATCACTTCCAGTACCCCTCGTACTAGTAGAATGTTCAGCTGCCATAGAGCGTCGTGGGGCCGTAGATGGTATATACCGCCTGTCAGGGGGCGCAGCCCTAACACAACGTCTAAGGGCGGCCTTTGACGCGGGCCTGCCACCTGATCTTGCAGCACCCTTGCAAAGAGACCCTCACGCGCTGGCCAGTTTACTCAAGATGTATTTTAGGTGAGTTAAGGTTAACTACGTATAAATGTACCCCACGTTGTATAGATAGATCTTATATGTATGTAAAAAGGCATGTTCTAGACCTTACTAACACGCCTTGGGAATGAAATGCTCGCTCAAGTCTATTTCTCCCGTCCCGTTCTCGCGTCCTCGTTTGTTGCGCTCGTTTGTTCAAAGTCAAAGTCAAATAATTTTATTCAAAATAAGAAGTTACATGCTTCATTTTTTGAACGTCAAATAATTTACCACTAAAGTTAATGCCTCAGACCTGAGAAGAACTGACGCAAGAAACGAGGCGGGACTTATTTTTTTTAAATCAATTACACACAATCACATTTTAACGTTCCTGACAATGATACTTTTAAACAGACTGGAGCGAGTATTTCATCCCCAAGGCGTGTTATCATTTATATAATCATTAATTTGGTAATAACCTTTAACACACAAACGTCTTTTCACAACTCTTGTAAATTGTGATATAGAACATTCTCGGACGTTTTCTGGGATCCTGTTGTAAAAGCGTACAGACTGTCCCATAAAAGAATTACGGACCCGATGTAATCGGGTTACCGGTGCAATAAGTTTATTCCTATTTCTAGTATTGATATTATGAACATTACCAATTTTGGCAAAATCTTTAATATTCTTCTTAATATACATAACATTTTCAAAAATGTATTGTGATGCAACTGTCAATATATTTATTTCTTTAAATTTTTGCCTTAACGATTCTTTAGGGCCTAAATTATAGGTTGCCCGAATAGCTCACTTCTGCAGGACAAACATTGATTTAATACCGGCTGCATTACCCCAAAGTAGGATGCCGTAGGACATAATACTATGAAAGTAGCTAAAGTAAACAAGGCGAGCCGTTTCCACATCAGTTAATCTTCTAATTTTTTTAATCGCAAAAGCTGCTGAGATAAGTCTATTCGCCAATCCATCGATATGAGGTCCCCACTGTAATTTAGAGTCAATGGTGATACCGAGAAACACCGTAGAATCGACAGGATCCACGGCTTCACCATTCAAGAGTACATCAGCTTTAACAATTTTTGTGTTAGGTGTTCGTTCCTTGTATTACCCCTTTAAATGTAATATTGGGCCTTTTCGAGCTGTATATTATGTTGGTGGAGTTTCATTTGGAGTACATTGTACTATACGATATAACGGTATATCAACGACTGTTAAAGCTATGTGTTAAGCTAATAGACAGAACAAAGATATATAATTTACTTACTCTTTGCTTATAATCCTCTAAACCTTCCAGGGAACTACCAAACCCGCTTTGCACCTACCAGCTGTACGATAGTTTCGTCCACTCGGTCCAAGTGCCGGAACAGTATCGACTGAAAGCGATGAGAGATACCGTTGTGAAGCTACCGCCACCGCACTATAGGTGAGTAGAGAGAAAGAGGTGCTACACGCACACACAACGTTTTTTATTAAGGTTTATTATAAAACTGTAGAATTTACTGCTTGTTAATGACATTACTAAGAAATTTTTGCTCATTTTATAGAGAATAAAATTAAAAAGAGAATTAAATTTAATCTCAAGTATTTTTTTATTCCAGAACCCTCTCCTACCTAATGCGTCACCTGCGCCGAGTGTCCCTACTCAGCGAGTCCACCGGCATGACGGCGCGCAACATGGCCATAGTGTGGGCACCGAACCTGCTACGATCTCCGAAGCCTCAACACGCGCTGCAGGGCGTCGCCGTGCAAGTGCGTGTTTGTTTGTTTGATTGATTGATTGTTACTCAAGTATTTTATATATAGAAACAACTTCTACATTACACCTACACCTCAGCAGTATTTGCAGCCCCTCTAACATCTATTGCTAGTACATTAAGAGACCTAAATTCATAGTTAATTCAAATGTTCATTATTAAATGTGCATTAAAAATATTCATTACCTCGCTCCTGGTAACAAGTCAAAACGCGGCGTTCTGTTCCGCCACTTAAAATACAATGTTAAAAAAATTATGCGGTGCGTGGACAACGGGGAATCCTAGCTCTATGTTCTCTGATATATGCGGAATACAGTGTGGAACAGTTTTTTTTTTGTATAATAATAATTGCTTATATTGTTATATTTTCAGGCGGTAGTAACTGAATTTCTCATCTGTTATGCTGAAGAGCTCTTCGCTCAGGAACAAGGCGCTGATTCGGGGCCTAACTCCTTGGAGCAGGTAGTAGGTTCATATAATTTGGTGCAATTTTGTAGCAGTATAATAGACGCCAATCGAGGCTCAGAGGCATAAAGTGTGACTGTTTACGCAACTGATTGTAGATTCCCACTCGAGGAAATGAAACATTTATTTAAATGTATATTTTCATTTCTTCGCTTTGGTGTCGTCGTAACAGTGCGGGTAATGTTCCGCCATTCAACACGCAATACCCCCCGAATACGGCGGAAAGTGAGGAACGGAGTGTTTTAACACTAACTTCACTCTGCTTACTCTGCTGGGTGCAGGATACAGCGTGAAGCTGATTTAATGTCATTTTTATTTATATTGATATTAAATGAGTTATCTCAAGCTATTTTGATAACACATTGGATCGATTGTTAGTTCGATCCCCACTCGAAAAAATATATATTTTAAATTTCCATGCTCTAGTAGACAAAGCATTGCTTTGAACTCCGCCACTCAAAAAGCAAGGTCTTGTCACTAGTATTTCTCTATTAAAAAGTATTTAACTGGACTTTTTTCTATTTTATCTTTCAAAAGTTATTTTTAAATACATTAAAAATGATTAATCGTTTTATTAATTTTTTTCTCTTTTTCTAGGAACAATATGACTCCCATATTGAATTGCGTGGCCTAGAGGCTGGTAGACGACCTAAAAGTCTACCTCTAAACCCACCCACTAAATTATTAAGGTAGTTTATTAATTAATTAAATAATATAAATAAGGTCAACCGTGGCGCCAGGGCACACCCGTGCGACTGTAAACTCGACAGGTTGTGAGTTCGATTCCCACTCGAGGAAATGAAATAATTAATATTTTCATTTACTCGTTTTTTTTATTAGCGACTCAACTCCGCGAATTCCGCCACTCAACATGCCTCAATGCTTCTGGAATTCGGCGGAAAGTGGGTAGGAGGAAGTGTCTGAAAGGAGAAACGAGTGTCTCAACAATAGGTCCTCCCCTCTGCCCGTCCGCGATTTTACACTGCCATGTGCGAGATATAGCGTGAAGCTATTATTTAATATTTTTTTTAGACGAACTCTAGCACAAGGCTTTTATTGTCCTATGCTGCAAACTAAATAGAACTCACAACCATTGCGTTTGTCATTGTTGTTTGTCCTTTTTAATTAATAATATTTTATTTAATACTTGACGCTGTTTTTTTGCGGCTTTGTAATATTACATGTCCAAATTAACTATGAATACATATACTAGGTATGTATGGAGTGGATTACATCGAAAAGACCGACGCGATGTAATATAGCTTTCCTCGATAAATGGACTATTCAATAAAAAATATATTTCTCAACTGAAATCAAAAATTCCTGAGATTAACGTTTGTGCAAACAAACTGATGGACTTTATAATATTAGTATTAATTATTCTTAGTCATTTTAGGTATAAAGTTCTTGGATATGAATTCCCTATTCTCTTTTATTTATATTTTTCTTTTGTAAAATTGCAAAACTTAACATATTGTATATTATTAATTTAATTAACAGTTTAGAAGAAGCCCGTCGTCGTGGAAAATCCACTCTATGTACTGAAGCGCTTTCCTCTGCCGCGTTGAGACCAGCAGGACATCTACAACCCAAGTACATTGAGGTGAGTGTGGGTGCATTTCCTATCCACTTAGTACACATGTGTCGTATACATGGTAAGAAAATAGATTATTATAGTTAGGCAATGGAACTTATTGAAAAACGAAGTAATGGAAGAAATGTTATAGATTAATTTCAATATTAGCTAAAACAAAATAATATACGTATGTATGTATGCATTAGAAAATTTAAAAAGTTTTAAATAATATCTTATTTATTATAGTTAATCATAAATTAATAAGATATATTATTCAGCTTTACGCTGTATCCTGCATAGGACAGGGTAGTCAAAGGCAATCTAGTGTTAACACACACTATTTTAACTCTTGCCAAATTTTCGAGACATTACGTATTATGTGGCGGAACTCAATGCCGTGCTGTATCTGGTTAAAACAAGAATAAATCTAAGTAAATAATTCCCTCGAGTGGGAATTGAACCCTTAACCACTTCGCTTACTATAAAAAGTCAGACGGTACTTTTTCACACCGACACGACGGCCTATATATATAGGATAATATATTTTAAAAACATATTATTATTAATTTAATATGATGTTATCAGGTCGGTTCGGGACCTAACAATCTACCTCAGTACCACACAGTGTTGGATCTACCTATACCCGGTAAGATTATTTTAATATGATTTAATATTAATTTTACTTACAATGTTTTGGGTACTTTATCTTTTTTTATCCTGCCAATATTATAAATGTTAGTTTGTGAATAGATGTTTGTTCCACTTTTACACAAAAACTAGCGAACCGACTTATGTGACAATTTACAGTAAATTGGCTTATACATCAGAATAACACATAGACTACAATTTATGTAAACAATTTGTAATATAAGAATAAGTTCAAGCAGGCAAAGCCGTAATTTTTAAGAATAAATTCTTTCCATATTTATTATGAATATACTAGAGGCTAGAATTAAGTACTTAGTCAGTCAATCACTTCCTAACTGCGTCATGATAGCGTATATAAAGATTTAAATTTTGTGTCGTATCTAAGTGATGATGAAGATTAATCAACATTAATGTCACAATTATTTACCTATACTGACATCTATTTTTATCCTATTGTAAACGAGTGTCAAATATAATGAATGTATGAAGTTTAGGGGAAGATTCACACTATCAGTTAAAAATATCAGATAATATATGAGAAACAAACGAGAGCATTCGTACTATATTCTGGTCAAGTTCCAGTACAATAACGCATATGGCAATATTTCTCATACAAGAATATGAGATGAGACCCAGAATAAAACTCCCTAATTAAATTCAAATTCAAAATATTCTTTATGTAAATAGACTTTTATAAGCACTTTCAAAACGTCGAATGAATATATAAACAAAAAAAGCTACCACCGGTTCGGAAGGCAGTTCCGTTGAGAAGAGCCGTCAAGAATCCGTAACTGTAAAATATAATTACTCACACTGACATTGTCTGCTTTATCTAAAATTTGGTTTGATTTACAATGTCAAGAATTATTCCAAAACTTAAAGTGTAAAGTAATCTTTACACTTTAAAAAATCTTTTTTTTGTACAAACAAAATAACAGACTAAATTTTGTCAAATGATATACAGGTTCGAAGCGTGCCTTGAAACGGTCACCATCAGGTTGGCGAGGATTATTTAGTAGAAGTAAATTACAAAGGGCACCACGACCACCCGACACGCCACCTATGCAGGTAAATACTAATATTATAAAGATGAAGTGTTTGCTTGGTTGATCGCTAATCTCAGGCTATAATATGTGATAGTAGAGTAGTCAGAGGGAACCTAATGTTACGACAATCACTTTCCCATGCACTCTATCTGAATCTCAACATGCTATTTCCTTTTCCCTAAGGTTGCCTGCAGGGATTGCTATTTAATTAATAGATATGTTTAAATTTCTACATTGTATTTCTGTATTTTTTTGGGTGTACAATAAAAAATAATTGTTAATAACAATTATTAATAATAAGTCTTTGTTTATTTTTCATTACAGGAACCAGTACCAATCCATATAAATTCGAACATACGACCTGCTAAATCGTGTGAATCGTTAACATCTGAAACTGATATACTGCCACCCCTAGCGGCAAGTATAGCTGCGCCATTAAAACATCATACTAGGTAAGTATTGGGATTTTTTAGAGTCCTTTACCACAAAAAAAACGGGATAGATCGCTATTTGTCTGTTTGTCAAGATATTTTTGGTGGTGATGAGCCTTTACCTTACAGTTCCTTGAAGCAAGAAGTGAGAAATAAAATAAATAGAATAAATACAATAACAAACGCGAAAAATTTACTTTTCATAGCTGCTTAATACAGTATACTTTTACACAATGCTGGATATAAATATAATTTTAATAGGAAGTTATTTTGTATTACAATTTTGTAAAGATTATATTTTTTTTTCGCAGCTTTCAGTTCCACTACTCAACAAGCAATGTCTCCAGAACTTGGCAGAAAGTGGGGAACGGAAATGTCTTAATGGGATTGAAGTATCCTAACACTAGGTCCCCGTACCCTGTTATGAGCGGGATAAAGTGTAAAGTAAAAAAAGAAATATATTTTTTTAGAAAATTTCAGAAAACTACGTTCTCCGCTCTCTGTTCAAATTCATGACATTGCGTGTTGAGTGGTGAAATTCAGTAAACAGTTGTTTCAAATGTTAATGTTTTGTAAATTAAATACATTTTTAAATAAATTTGAAACTCGCTACCTACAGGTCGTCGTCCTGCGACTCCTACTTCGAGCCGTGGCAGGCCGAGCTGGCCGGCATGCGCCTGCGCCTCTCCCCGCAGGAGCGCGACCGCAACATGTTCAGCGAGGAGGACGACACCGCGCTGCACACCGGACAGGCGCAGGTATGGACTCACTGATGTGACTGACAGTAAATATATGCGCAAAAATATTTACTTTTTGACGTCGAAAGTCCGTTCAAAAAAGTGGAAGTTATTGTACTGACATTACTGACATTTGGTAAGAATTTTAACTCTGTTCGTTCTACCTTAACTCCAAAAGTGAGATGTCATGTTTAGTTACTTAGACGACACCGTCGTGAAATTTACATCTGCTGAGGGAAAATATTCCTATTATTGTAGAAAAATAATAATGTTGTTAGAATTACCAGTGTCACTATAATTACTGGATATATTGAAAATATTATTACGTTACTTAAATTTGGGAGGTTTTGAACTCCCTACTCGTTTATATTAAGGCCAAGCTTAAAATTATATGCTCACCGAGAACTGAGGTAAAACATGTTTCTATTTTAATCTACAGGACGATTCTCTGTGCTCAACGCCGCCGGAATCGGGACCGTGCAGTGCAGTACCTAGTCCTAGACGGAATCGAATCGATTCTGACCTTGCTGAAAGGTATACCTAACCTATTATAACTACTGTATCACTATGTACTTTATTGGTACAGTTAGTGAGTTATCGGCGCCCTGAAGTTGTCTGTTGATTTGATTGGATGAGTGTTGAGTGGATTTGATTTTAGTATTGTCTGTTAAAGAACTTAGTACCCTTAAGGTTGTGGGCAAATGTTTTTACGCTTATGTAAAGAAGAAATAAATACAGGCTATTTTAATTAAGTTAAGTTGGAATTGTATATAATATAAAATGTGACGTCTATATGGAATTAAATCTCATTAATGAATTTGTGGGCATAAGCATTTTTATATAACATATATTCCGCATACAGCAGGGTAAACTGAACGCAACGTTTTGTCTCGTTACCATAGAGAGGAAATGAATATATTAAATATTTCACTCTTCCCAAGTGAAAACCGAACACACAACGCGTCGCGTTTACAGTCGCACGCTTGTGCCCTTGCGTCACGACGGCCCTCCCAATCGCTCATCTAAATAATGACTAATATTTTTTTCTTAATATATTCACAGAAAAAGAGTAGCCCTAGAGCATTTAGAGCAACAAGTGGCACAGCTGGGTTATATCGACGGTGACCCCGATACCTCCGTGCCGGATAAACGTACTGCAGCTAAACGGTGAGTGGGTTCCACTCCTGGGTGGTGTTTTACTTTGTATGGCCATTTTGTGTGTAGATTTGGGGGTTCATTTTGGTAATTAAAGTCTAAATAAATATAGTTGAATATCGATATTTCAATTCAACTATACTACTTCCTTCTAATTATATAGATTTGAATGATTGTGAGGATGGATGTTTAATTTTCTTTTAAGGAAAAACTATTGAACAGACTTAGATGAAACTATAGAGTAATATATTTTAGCTTAAACATCAGAATAGCACATAGACTCTAATTTATGTAAACATTTAACAATAAGTTCAAGCAGCCGAGAGTAGAGATAATCTATAGGTTTCTTGTGATTGATAAATATAGCTAAAAATTATCTGTTTTTAATTTGTACCATTTTTTTACCACAGAATATGCAAAGACCGCGACAGTCCGCTGTCATCGATGTCAGATTTTCAAACGTCGCTCACAAATGTCAAATTAAGGTAAATATATATAAAAAATATATGTATTTATGTGTGTACAAGTTCAATATATTATTATATGTTCTAAAAAGTAAGTTAAATGTATTATAATATTAATATCTAATTTATAATTATATCAATTTTGATAAGGTTGATTTCTATTATTTTATCTATAATGTATATTATATTTAGCTTACTTTTAAATTGCACAGTCAATATCATATAGCTGATTTATTATAATTTATTAGTATATTCGTAATTGTTATTTTGTTTTTAATACATAATTATTAAAAGGAGTTATTTTTTTTAACTTTGGAATTTACTTTTGTAATAAATTAGTATGACTGACTATTCTTTTTTTGTAATTTTTTTATTCTAAAGTTTTATTCTATAGTCAAATTTGGTTATTTCAGTGTTATCTTTTTTTATTTGTGACTGCACTTTTTTGTTATTTTTATATCATACAAAGAATAAATACTATGCATACTCCAATTTCATGCATTTTGGATGTTAGAACCAAAGCGGCATAAGTTTTTTTTTTAAATTAATTATTAATATGAATTAATTAACTTGGGAAAATCATTAGTTTATTTTTTTTTAAACTTCTCACTGTATTCCGCACATAACAGGAAAAGCAGTATTTAGCGCTCAACCCAGCGCTTTGTCTCGTTACCAGAGCGAGGAACTGAAATATGTCATTTTCTCGAGTGGAAATCGAACCCACAACCGCATTTATAGTCGTACTCTTGTGCCCCTACGCCACGAGTTCAGTTTTTTTTAAAATTAATACTTTAATCTGCTCGACCTGATTAGAAAATTTGAGTACCATTCATATTGAATACCATTCATTCATCTTTATATAAATTTATAATTCATATAATAATATCTATAAATGAAAAAAATATTAAAAAAATAAAATCTTAACTTATTTTCTTGAAAAAAATTTTATCATAAGATAGGTCACTTTTGTTCTAACATAAACATACACACATTTATATTAGCATAGAAGACTCTTTGAAGTAGTATATGCATTTTACATTTTTATTTGATTATACATAGCAAGTTAGTAAACTATAGCATGAAATATAAATTTTGTACTTTTAGGAAAAAAAATAGTCTAAAACATCCACTATTAAAAAAAATATGATTTAAAAATGTACATAAAAACTAATTAATATAAGTACACACCAAACACTTTAAAAAGGAAGTTTATACAAAGAAAATCGATTCAAAACATTAACAAAAAAAAAACAAAGTATTCAAACTTATTATCTTTCCAGGATAGTAAAACACACTTTTCTATCACCTATCAGATTCCAGGTAAAATAAAAAAAAATCTAACACTAAAAACACTTTAACACTACTAAGCATCACCATACTAACTTACAGAGAAAGAAATTCGCCGAGAAAACAAAAAAACACATCCCGGTACAGCGGAATGCATCACCCTGTACTATATGACCCGGAACAATCTATATCTAGACTTACTTGGCATGGCAAAGATGGACATTCCACTTTAATAAAAATCGATTGGCCAGCAGAGAACTCCTCTATAAGTAATTTGACGAGTAGCACAATGAATTCGAACCCACTGACTCCTGTTACACCTGTTTATGACCCCTTAGAAAGCGATTCAGAAGTCAGTGATAATAAACATACCATAACAATCAAAAGCACGGATTGTAATAACTGTGACGAAGAAAAATGTCTTAAATGTGAATTAAAAGCGACAGATTATGAGAATATGAAAGATTTATCCCGAGAATATTCTGCAAATAATCTACACGATAGCTTAGAAGCTAGTTCGTTACACTCTACAGATATAAGCTATCAAAATCTGAATAGACTATCAGCTGTGTCAACTTCGTCGAATTCAGAACATCACTCCCATAAAAAAGACGATTTGAAAGTCATGACGTCGTCACACGAAAGTTCGTCGAGCTATTCCAATGTCAGTTTTAAGCATGACGAACTGTATGAATGTTATAACTTCACGCGACCAAACTATATTAATTTGTCGTCTAGTACGTCGAAAAGTTCACCCGGTTCGCCTTTGAAAAGTCCTCTTAAATCTACTATTAGTATAACATTTCGATCACCTGTCAAAGCCAAAACTCCTGATTACGAACCTATTGGCAATATAGACACACCTACTAACGAAAGAGATTCAGTCTACGAAGATATAGATTTAGAAAAAAATCTGTCTATAGTGGAAGATGCGACGATACCCCAGAGTGACGCAAGTCTACCAACACAACAGGCTTGCCAACCTGAAGATTTCAATCAGGATCTGATTATTCTAGAAACCCCAACCGAAACTGCCATAGATAATGTAGACGTGTACAGTCAAGTGAAATTCTTCAGAAAAAGCATAGAAGAAGTAAACGCAATGATATTAGAAACTCCTGAGAAGGAAACCGAGGATTATGAAAATATACCGTTCGAAAATCAACGTAATTACGAAAATATTAATGTTGATACTCTAAAAATCTGTGATAAAATAGACATAAGTAAAAACAATATTGAAAAAGAGAACGGAAACGTCATAAAACCCAATACAACGAAGAATTTGAATGTTCGTGAGCTGGCAATACGGTTTGAAAGTCCAACAGAACAAAAGGGACCGTTTACGTTTGAAAAATTCAAAACTGAAATTAAATATCCCTCGCTAGAACGGAAAGAGGAGAAAGAAAGGAAAAAGGACACGAAACCGCCTCCAATATCACCAAAAACTTATAAATTGTCTAAAAACTCGAATGCAAGATCACTTGACGAGAATGCCTTTATTAAGGAATTTGGAAGTGACAAAGATAGACGGAAAAGTCTTGAAGTCAAAGATGTCAAACGACAATCTAAATATCTACCAGATTTAAATTTAAATATGGAGGAACCGGAAACCAAATTAGAGAGCATAACTCCGACCACCGAAAACAAATTATCATTAATACAAAGATTCGACATGAAAAAGCCAGCCAATTTAAAAAACCTCATAGGTTTCGACACAGAGAAGAAACTAAGTCGAGAAAGAATAGAAAAATATAAAGAAGAACGTAGAAATTTCTTAAGAGAAAAATACAGTTCCCAATCTTTCAGGAGTAATCCGGAACAACTAACAAGGATTAAATTAAAGAAAGAAGACAAAGAAGATCGATTCAAAGAAGATTTGCCCAAATTCGAAAGGCGGAATACCGTAGATTTGGGACAAAGAATGAGATTCTCATTAGCGAGAAGTGCAAACAACTTAGATACTATACCTTCGCCAATAACTCCTGAAGAGTCGCCGAGAAATGGTGGAACCAGCGAACATACACTCGAAAGGTAGGTTGTTTGGCAAAATCATTAATAACCCTATAGTCATTTCTTTTTAATAATCATCCGATCGCTTCACTAATTCGATTTTTTTTTAATTGTGTAAAATAGGTTTGTTAGTTAGTTTCCTGAATGTTTTTGAATTACTTTTGATTTTGAAAAGTAATTAGAAAATTAGTCCTTGTCTAGTCCTCCATTCAAATATTATAAAAAAGTAAAAAGTAATAGATATATTGTGTTATGATGTAGTTCCCCGTAGAACTGACAACACTGACATTTTTTATATTGACTAACGACAAAAAAGTTAGGTGGCAATGGCTTACTAAATTAAAAATATTTTGATTTTAAATAATTTTTTCTTCGTATCCCAGGGAAGAAAATGATTTTTCTTTCATTACAGAAGTATTTATAGTCCAAAGGGTACAGTATTAATGAAGTCAATCGTACCTACTAAAATGGTCTTTTGACGCCAATCCTAAAATTTGTGTGCATATCTCAATATAAGCAAGAATTACCGTTATATTTCCGCTACAGCTCTTGAAAGTTTATTCTTATATTTAACTATTTAATTCCAACATTTATTGACCGATAGTTTTAAACTATTATACGATACAAAAGGCCTATTATTACTTATTTATTCTAGAACCCTTTTTTTTTTTCAAAATATCACAAATTCCCTAATATCTGCTCAACCAGTGAAAATACCTTCACAAAGAATGCCGTTAAGAGGTCTTGCGTGTTACGCTTTGTCTTATTACCACATCGAATAAACGAAAGTAACCCATTTTCTCGAGTAGAATCGAACCCACAACCGTCGCGTTTACAGTCAGACACGTTTTTTTCCTTTTACGTAAAAAGAAGTGTCAATTGTGGAGCTCCTACACCTCTTTTTACAAAGTTTCACTGTAAAAGCGAATGATAGTGAATTCGATCGCCATTCGAGGAAAATTAAATATTTATTTAAATATATATTTAAATTACATCGCAATGCCTTCAGAAATTGGTGGAAAGTGGGGAACAGAGTGTCTTAACACTAGGTTCCTTGCTGTGTGCGGGATACCGCGTGAAGCTGATTGATTTATTTATTTTTACGTAAAAAGAATTGAAATAACAATCAAATAGTAGTACTAAAAGTATATTAACTTCTAAAATAGATCAAACAGTGTGAAAATTTAATCCATTTTTTTTTCACAGGAGAGAAAAAGTCTCACCGTCATACAACATTCGCGACATGGCCGCCATTTTCGAGCAGAAATCACAAAACAACGGTTGACATTAGATTCTATGTAACGAGTAAACTGTTATTACCTGGTAGTAAATCGTGATTGCCGTTAAAGATAATAATAGCTGAATAAATTGGTTATAACAATTTTGATTACCAACAAACGGTTAATGATTACTGCTTGGTTGGTAATCATTGGTAATGCTGGTAATAATGACAACGTTTACTGTTACAAAGTCACCGTTAATCGTTATTCCGTTGATAATACGGAAAGTAATCGAACGCTTTAAATTATTTAGAATTGTTATTATTTTTTGTCTAAGTTTTGTTTGTCAGTGTTGCTATATTATACATTTGCTATTTAAAAAACTATTAAAACGTATAAAATTTTAGAATTTAGTTTTAAAGGCACAGATTAAATATATGTCATAATTTTTTTCAATGTGTATAACACAACTGGATTGTTTATTTTTTCCTATTAGTAAATGTATAGTATAATACCATATACGATATACGAGCATTGCATTTTATGTTTTTTTATATATAAAATATTCGAGCGTTTGCTATATTGTGATTGTTGTTTTGAGCGAAGAGTGTCTTTATTATATATTAATAATAATTAAATTTAAAAAGTAACGAGAAACAAAGTAAAAAAAATTGCAATTGACGAATGAATTCGAAAAAATCAAGTCATCGTTAATATTTATATCGACTTTAGAATATTGTTAATGTATCGCCATTTTTTTTATTCGCACCAATTATTAAACAAATATTGACTTTATTTATACAAGACCGTAGATATTAAAAAAACAACTAAAACAAAGGCTAGTAGTGACCTAGGTGCAACAGTAAAAGCGACAGCTCGGGGGTTCGTTTCATTTTCCTCCCTCTGATAACGAGGCAAAGTGCAGCGTTGAGTTAAGCCACTCAACACGCAATGTTTGCAGGATTCGGTGAAAAGTGGGGATGGAAAAGTAGTGTCTTAACACTAGGTTCTCATATTAACAGCCTACCTTGCTATGTGCTGTATACAGTGTGAATTTAAAAATATCATATACCAATTAAAAGCCCCTGGTTATATAACCATGGTAAATAGTACGAAAAAAATCATTGGTAATATTATTACCATGGTAATCATAATTTTAATTTTTTATAATTGTAGAAATGACTATATATTAACAATATTTTAGAGCGAAATAGATATATTTATTACTTTTTTTACGCAAAAGCCTAATTTTGATAAAATCTCACTAAAATAGAATCATTTACGTAATAAGTGACTGAAATAAGTATTGTTTTTTGTTATTATTATTTATTTCTTTCTGTACTATTACTTTTTTTTAACTTAGATATATTATTAATGTAAACTACGTTTTTTTAAATCATCGCACGTTTAATAATAAATTTAATAATTAAGTTTAAATATAAATAAATAATTGGAAATTAGTCAGTTAAAAAAAGAGACTTGTTTTATTAAAATAAAACACACCAAATGATTAATTAAAAATAATAATAGAAAATATCTTTTCTTTTTAATTTATTATTAAACGTAGAATGTTTTTGTTATTTCAATCGGTGAATTTCAAAAGGACAGATTCTTTAACTTTTTAATGTCAAAAGTTTTTTTGTTACAGTATTTTTTTGTTTTTATTTAGAATATAACCTCAGATGCATCACACAAAGTATTATTTTTTAATTTATTATTATTATATGTGTTGTGAATTATATTGACTATATTAGAATCTCCTTAAAAAAACGTTTTAGTTATATAATTTTACATACATTGTGCTCTCTTTAACTTTTTTTGTTGTGTATTATGACTTTTGTAAATTAATTGACACTCAGCTTTTTTTATTCAGCAAATATTAAAATATTTTAAATCGTCTAAATTATGTTTTTATTGCAAAAAATATTTCTTAATATTTATCTCTTTAATTTTTATTCCTGCAAGTAGTTGCCATATTTAAAAACATAAGTACTTTTTTGTTGTGTAGTTTCTTTTCCTAAAATCCCCTGTAAATAAAAATCAAGAGTATGCCTTAAACTTTACACTATTTATTAGTAAATTGCATTTTGAATCTGTAAAAAAAAATTGATAGATTAAAAAAATAATCGTAATCTTAGAATTTACGTCGAACTTTGAACATAATATTCGTGTATAATAAAAATAAAATAATGACAATAAAGTGAATTGATATTTAAAAAGTCATTTTTCAACTTTCATAGCATTTATAACTTTAATGCTTTCGGTAAAAAAGTGTTTTGTTTTTATCCTTTGAGGGAAAAAAGTTTCTCTTTTTTCTTTTTAAAAAAAATATAAATTGAAATTGATATAAATTAGCTATAATCATAAAGATACTTCATTCTTTATGAGCTTAATTTATAATTATATTAAATAGATGGTTTGTCATTTATTTTTTGTTTTTTTTTCAAAAATAAAATAATAAGTTTTTTTTTAAAATAAACCGGAAGCAAACATTTAGTAGTAACATATAAAAGTTCTTACTGTATATTAACTTACTTAAAACTTTTGAAATCTTTTCTTGTCAAGTATATGAAAAAAAGTAGAAATTAAATGAAATGGTTTTAATATTAAAAAAAAAAACAAATATTTAAAAATACAATCATAGCAAAAGTTATGTTAATAATAAAAACGTATAAAATATTGATATTAAAATACAACAAACTAAAGGCTTGAATGTAAGTCTTAGATTTTATCTGTTTTGTAAAAAGCATTTCATTACAACTCACAATGTAAAAATTACTCAAAAAAAATATAACGAAAATTTCTAGATTTAGTCTGTATTCACATTGACATTCAAATTTGAAAGTACCTTCTTTCATTTCTTGTTTAATCAACTTCTATCGTTATCCCGCATATAGCAAGTATAGTAGCGGAACTCAACGCCGCGACAACCGAATCATTCAATAATAATAATAAAACCATTTCATTTAACTTACAAAAGTAATTCAGACTGGTTCTGCCAAATAAATATAAATATATCTTCTTCCTTTTTCTATAAATATAAAAAAAATCATGTATAAAAAAATAGACGGAATTGACGCGTCGTTGGTAAAATTATTAAAATTCTAACTAAATTTTTATCTTTTGACACAATCGAGGAACTCAAGGAGTGTGTGACTTGGTCAGTGGCTGTGGGTCCGATGAATCATTCATCATATATTAAAATTATTTTCAAATTCCCACTTTGATAGGTTAAACTACGGCGTTAGATTCCGTTTTCTAACACAGAGTGGGACTAATTATCGGCTAACATACAAAATTTTTGATAATTATACCAACGATAATACTATATGTTCGTACAAGATATTATTATATATCGAATTAAAGGTTTTTAAATACTTATTCCTCGTGAAGAGAACCCCTTCAAAACAAAGTGACCTAACTAAGCAATTTGTAAAGATCGAGGAAAAAATTGTGTTCAGTTTTTAGTAAATGTAGAAAGCACAGAGATGCTTAGAGGGCATTTTGTAACCATATACATAATATATTTGAAAAAGACGTTAAATAATTTCTAATTGGATATCGAATCCGCAACTTATTAATCACTAAGGCATTTAATTCAATATAAAATAATTAATATTTTCCAGACTCTTTCATGTATAAAGTATTCTTTATAATATAAATAGATATTGTAAAATATGTAACGCTGTATTTGGGTATGTATAAAATGTCCTTTTTAATTAACCTTTTGTAAATTGTCTGTGTTCTGAAGGAAAGTTATATAAGTCTATGCAAAAAATATGTGAAATATACAAAGCTATTGAAGAAAATTATACATTATTGTAATTAAAATATCTCATCAGAACTGCCTTCCGCGCCGGTGGTAGCTTTATATTCATTCCATAATTCAAAAGAACTTACTAAAGTCTTTTCGAATAAACAATGCTTTGAATTTGAATCGATATTAAAAAGTATTATTTTTAATTTTATGGACTTATGCCGATTTCCTTTAGAAACACAGACATTTTAAATTATCTGTCTTTTAATAATACTGGGACCACATTTATTGGTCAAGTCCTTATTTTTATATTTGGTTTCTGGTTTCTTGTTCTTTTTTTTTATATTTTCAAAATGAAGTGCGGCCGCGTGTTATATAAAATTGAGCTTTAAACGCCTCGAGGCTGTCTCGACCCCGGCTTGTAACTTAGTGTAGACATGCATACATACAATAAAACAACTATTATTGAATTACTTGTATTTTTATTTCTATATTTACTTATGAGAAACTGATGAATAAATATTTTCAGGATCAAGAAACGGTCAAAACTTACTCAGATTAGCCTCTATTACCTCCACTAATTGATTAAACAGTAAAAAAGTAAATTACCAATACGAGTGAGATCAATTAACTTCCTAATACAATCAGAAGATGAAGTTAGTTAATATTTTCATTTCCTTGCTGTGTAACAAGACAAGGGTTTGAGAATAAGTTCCGCGACTTTGTCACGTTTTATCTCAACACTAGGTTCAGTGTCTAACCTGCTATATGCGAGATACAGCGTGAAGCCAAATTCTATTGGAGCGTCTAGCGACCAAGATGGCCGAAAAACAAAAATATAAGAATCTTAACAATAAAAATTAAGAGGCTATAAGCCTAGCTATATAATTTACTCGTTGAAGTGATAAGATCATAATAAAGGACTGCTAAGGAGTAACATTAAGTTGAAGTAAAAAAGAGTTAGAAGTGTAAAAAATACACGTAAAAAAGGCGGGCTTAACGCTAAAAACACTCCCTACCAGCCCAACCTTGTTGGGCTATATTGTTCCGCTATATTGTGCCAATCAGAGTTAGTCTGACACGAACCGATCGTTGACGTCCCTGAAGATAGCAAGAAAACCATTCTAAAGCTGAATCTCACACATTAGCATTAGACAAAAGAGCAATAAGAATATCGTGGTCTACTGAATTAAATGCGTTACTAAAATCTATTAATACTAGCACGCTTACATTCTTTCTTCAATTGCTAATCTAATAATATCATAAGTAATTCTCACGAAAGTTGTGCTGTGTCCAATTCTAAAACTGGACTGCAATGGATTTAGTAAGCCATATTTTAAAAAAATGTGTGGATATTTGGTGGTGATTCTAAAATTTTTGGTCAGGAAAGGAAGGACAGATATAGGAAAAAGTGAGATGATAACGAAGGATTTAATATTTTTGGAAGTAGGAGAATAAATACTTTACGCCACATCTCAGAGAAGTGACATGATATAAATGAAAAGTTAATAATATGAGTGACAACGGGAATGAGGATATCTATGATTGAGGTATCATAATGTGCCCAATATCGTCTGAACCTACTGCTCTGAATGATATAGCTCGAAGAGCGTTCTTAGTATCAGCGTCACTGATGGAAGAGACGGAAAAACTTGGAAAATGAGGTTTCGGCAAACTTTGAATTTTAGAAAGTGTACTGTACTGTACTACAACTGTAGTTTTAATATGTAAATCGAGTAAAGAAGATGAAGAGAAGTGTTGATTTAGGTTATTTATATCGATATTAGAATCAATAGGGGAAGCTGAAAGTTTGCTAATGCCGAGAGACTTTAAGTCGCTTCGGGACGAGTTTACGCTAGTTTATTAAAGATATATGGGCGTTTAAATTTTAAAATTGACCAGTTATGTTCGTTCCTATAGCGTATACTTTACGAAAGCACTATCACTTTTGGCTCTTGCTTTACGAAATTCTTCATTTTACCACAAAGCAGGATGATTTTTTATTTAGATAATCTGATCTTTTGATATTCTAAGATGTTGGAATTCAAAAAAAGGTTATAATAAAACAAGACTTTCATAAAAAAACTATTTATTTACATTTCTTTGATAACGTAATAATACAAGTCACAGTCACATGGCCTTACTTTATAAGATAATAAAAATTAAAAAAATATATTTTATTTTTATTACAAAAAAAAAACACAATCATAGACGCTAAGCAGGTTTAACTATATCTAACTATATTTCATCAATAGTTATAGGTTCAAATATTCCAAAAAAAAAACTTTTATTTACCTTCTTGTTTTATTCAAAATATTATGGTACTATGATTTTACATAATAAATCTAACTTAAAGTAGCTATTACTTCTAATGCTTGTGAGTTCAAATCCATTTAAGAAGATGAACGTGGAAAATGACGGAATATAACAATTTCTTTCAATTCTGTTCTACTTTTACAAAAATAATTTTTATCATTATTTTGCAAGTTTTATATACATAACAATGAAATAGTTTCGAAATCAGATAAAAATCTAAACATAGCGGCACTTGAACTCGCTTCTTGTTTAGCGGCTAAGCCAAGCAACCAAGCACTCTGACCACTAAGCCATACGTTCTTATCAAGCTTATATATCTATAATTTAAGGACATGATGAAATGTGACACTAAAAGTAAATGAATATAAGCTTTTTGTATAAGCACCCTTATTTATTACAATTTATAAAGAGATCATTTGATTGTTAACAATTAATATAATATGATATATATTTTATATTGTCAACTAAATAGGATTGAGATATAGCTCATAATTGTTAAAATAAATTGTGACTAAATAAAAGAAACAACTAAAAATACAGAAAATTAAAAAAACAAAAAACATGAACTAATAATCTAAACAATAATCTGTTTTAACTAAAACTGAAAAAAAAGAAAGCATTAATTATAAATTTATTCATCCGATGAATCATTCAATCGGTCAGTCAATCAATAATTCAAATAGTAAATTTATTATTTTCTTAAATTAAAAAGTTCTTGTCATCGTGGGTGAGTCGGATAGTGCCTGAATGAAACGCAATGGTTATGGGTTCGATCCATTTCAGAGAATAATACGGAAATCAAGAGTTTTGACACAGAACTTGAGTTTATTTAAATGTAAAAGTCAGTCAATTAGATAGTTTATATTGTTTACTTGTTTTATAAAATCATTTATTTAATTGATCAACCGTCATAATCTATGATATTTTTCTTTCTAACATTAAGTGTATTTTAATGAAAACACAAGTTGCTAAAATTTAAAATTTAATATCACTTTACTTGCTACTATATTGTAGAACTAGCTACTAGAATATATTGTTTAAAAATTGAGGGAGAATAAATTAATCAATAAAATTGATGCAATTTCTATAACTTAAGTTATAATTTGTGACTTTTTAAATTTCATTAAATGGTTTTTTAGTTATTTTAGCCTTATATATTAAGTAGTATTACAAAATATTTTTAGTACAATTTATATTTAAAAAAAAATAGACATAGTAGTCAACAAGCCTGTTTTTTATAATTTTCTTTGGTTTTTACACTTCATAAAGTATAATACTGACATCTATATAAACTTGTGTTATAAAAAAACTGTATGCAATTTAATTAATATTTTTGTATGATCTATACACAAACGAAAAGGAACCATAGCAATAATGATCAATGATCATAGAATCTAAAGAGATACACATCGCAACTTTAGAATTAATATGACATATGGACGTATCTTTCCTACAAGAAAATAACTTTTAAAGTAACACAATAGTCATGGATATCTATCATCACAAGTTTTGATTTACAGGGTGGAAGTGTCAGCACCAATTTAAATGAAACCATAGTTTTAACTACTCCATTAAAGTCTAATACAATTATTTTTTTTTCCATAAATGAAAATGATAAAAAAAATCTTACGTCAAGCTGTTGAGGTATCTTGATTAATTTCTTTAGGTATGGGTTTGAAATATTTTACCCTATATGCTGATTCCGCAAAAAGGAGCGCTGACACTTCCAACCTGTATTACATAATATAATTGTATATGTTATTTCCTCTCTTTATATAATTGACACGACACTCGTCGCTAGAAGACGGCGATGCGCGCGCGCGGCACGGCGGCGAGGCAGTCGTCGAGCGAGAGGTACACGAGCAGCGAGCAGCACATGGCGGCCGCCGACAGCGCGTGCCACAGGTCGTGCGCGTCGTACAGCTGCAGCGCGCACGCCTTGTTCAGGCGGCGGGACTGCGCCGGGGACTCCTGCGAACGAACACATAACAATTATTGTTTTGTTAACTACAATTGATTTGAATTAATTGATCATATTTGCAGCATACTCGTTTTCTTTAAGCAACACGCCGATAGCGCGACGTTCGCGTCACTATCACAACAACATCATATAACTAGAACACTACAATTACAACACAAGTGTGTTGTAGTGTGTACACTTACACGACGTCATTAAATTTCACAATCTAAGACACAATTTAAATGAAACGAACAAAAATATGGAGAGCAAAATGACCCCTTCCGATCAATATACTCTAAAAAATACAAATACGCAAAACAGAAATAAAAATCGGTTAAGTGCGAGTCGGACTCGCGCACCAAGACTTCCGTACCAATTTCAAGAGTGTAGGTCAACTGGGAAAAGATAGTACAACTTACATAAGTTGATAAACTTAAAGATGCGGGCATATTTAGTCATTTATATGTAATAAACTACAAATATAAGATATGACGTTCTACATACCAAATTTCAATATTCTGAGTTCAAGGGAACTACACTGTAGGTCTTAATTCCCTTGTGAGTTTCAAAAATTTATAACATAAACGGCTGTATCTTTTGATTGCATTGGATTAGAAGTTAATTTTTTTATAGCTCCAAGGGACACTACACCTGAGTAGTTTATATAAATTTCAACTTGATACTTCTATGCATTTTTGAGAAAAAGAGTCTTGTCTGACAGACGGATGGGCAACCAAATAAACCTACAAGGGTTTCCGTTTTTCCTTTCGAGGTACGGAACCCTAAGAACAGTCAAATATGTATAAACTTACCGCCCAATTAGTGTTGTAATCTAGGTAGAAATATCCCGCCGTGAACCAAATACTGTACGTTAAGAATATAAACACCCAACTGCGGAAAGAGAAAAGAATTATCAATCACAACATGGATAATAATATTTTTATGTATTTTTTTTTATAGTTTCACGCTTTTTTTACAGCTTCACGCTTCTCGCAAATAAAAGTGTAGGCAGTAGGAACCAAGTAGTTTTTTTTTATGAGTTGTTATTCGCCATAGATTTTGATCCTCCGTGCCTTTCTTCCCTATGTTCTTCTTAATTAAGTTATGGTTTTTGTAAGGTGAATATATATATAATAGGTATAATATAATAGGTCTATCAGCAAAGTTAACTAAATGGCTCGTGTTTTTCAAGGCTAAGTGTTAAGGCATATGGGTTTCCGCTTGAAATCAAGACATTGTTCTTTCTTATACCATACTGAGGAAATAAAATCCATTTACATTTTGTGTTCATTATGTGACAACACAAAGAAAAAACGATTCAAATCAGCAGTTGGCGAGATTAGTGCGAGCAACCAACCAAATGAACAAACACTTCAGCTTCATAAAACAGTTTGTAGAAAACCGAGAAATTGGTCACTAATAAAAATACACTTACCAGTACCATCTTATGCTTTCTCGGTGCAACAACTTCATTGCAATATAAAACAAAGTGTAGAGAAAGAGATTGCTCATCAATATCATTAGGAGATGAGACGCAAAATCTTTGCTGTGTTGTGATACGCTAAAAAACAATAATATAAAATGATTATACAGTAAGTATTTATATATGAAGATTCTTTCAAACTTTACTTTGAGGCCAGTCGTGGCGCAGAGGCACAAAGTATGACTATAAAACAGATTGGTTGTGGGTTCGATCCCCACTCGAGGAGATGAAATATCTATTATTTCCATTTTTTCGCTCTGGTGTCGAGGCAAAGCGCAGCGTTGAGTTCTGCCACTCAACACGCAATGCCTCCATGAAAGTGGTAAACGGAGTGTCTTAACGCTAGGTTTTCTCTGGCCTACCCCGCTGTGCAGTACAGCGTAAATCTGATTATTCTTTCAAACATACTATCGAGTGATGACAAAATCGATATTCTTAAACAAATTTATTTCTTAGCTTCATACTGTTTTTCCTTTCGGAGCGGGTAACGGATTAAAACTGACTCCAATAAGTGTCCAATAAGGGTTCAAACCCAAAACCACGGTAGTTACAGTTAGGCACCTAGGCGCGATCGGCATCAATTTCAACCTCTTATAATGAAGTGCAATCATAAATATTTTCACCCATAGCCGGCGATGGCCCAGTTGGCGAGGTTGGCGATGACGAGCAGCACGCAGCGGCCGCAGTGCGTGGGCGTGACGGCGGCCAGCGGGCGCCGCACCAGCTCGCGCGCCGCGCGGTACACAACGCCGCCATCTGGCGGACAGTTGTTATATTTTTACTACACTAAATATGATTTTACCGTATTTTTACATTTTACTTATACATATACTGGTGGAAGAGGCAGCGCTCCTTTTACGGGAACAGTATATAGGGTAAAATATTTCAAACCAATTCCTAAAGAAATTAATCAAGATAACTCAACTGTTTAGACCATTATATTTATTTCACGATGTTTATCCATATCTGTATATCGTGTGACGCAGTTACACAAAGATGCGAATAACGTTAACATATACTACTACAAAAATATTACTAAAGGTTAAACAACTTTGAACTTTGCCGCCAATACCTACGATTCGATTTCGGAATGAGGCGTGTGCGGCGGTTTGCCTTTGATAAGTTTATGTGTGCGTGCGTCGTTCTTGACAAATGGTGTTTTTTTTAATTGTATTAGGCTTTTGTGGAGTAGTTAAAACTATGATTTAATTTAAAGTGGTGCTGACACTTCCACCCTGTATATTCTTTTTCTTATATATTTTAACCATTTGAAATATAATAAACACCAAATATTAAAGGAAGACTACCAAAGTACAATAGTGAAAACTGCATTTAATTAGGTCAAGTAGTTTATGAAATTAGCGTGCGACAAATATTTTAAAATCATTGTTTTGTGTTCTATTTACATTGACAGTTAATAGATTTTCCCATATATCTACCATATACAGACAGGAACATGGTTCATTATATATAAATCATATTAGACTTTTTTTCTATGTATTCATTTTGTTATATTAGTTTTATCTATAAAGATTAAACTAATTTATAAACTAAATACTGACTGATTGACTAATTGATAGAAAAATTAACTAATCGATTAATCAATCAAAACCAAACAAAATCAAATGAACTTCACGCTGCATCCCGCACACAGTAGGGTAGGCAGAGGGGACCTAGTGTTAGACACTCCGTTCCCCACTTTCCGCCGAGTTCTGGAGGCATGGCTATTTTGACACCAGAGCGAAGAAATAAAAATATTTTATTTCATCGAGTGAGGATCCAACTCACAACCAGTTGATTTTACAGTCAGTTGGTGCCCCTGTGCCACAACTGGCCTCATTAATTAATCAACTAATAAAAAAAAAACAAACTTACCCCATCTAAATCTTCCCAAATAATATATTTGGAAAGTTAGAACGAGACACGTGAAAAGATGGAGGATAGTGAACGCTATCCAGAAATAGAAATTAGCGTTTAGAACTCCAACAAGACCTAAAATGTAGAGAAAAAAGAAAAAAAAATATGTCTCAAAGTTTATATTTATTTCCTTTTTTTAATATATGACGTTTTGGCGCGGTTATATTTTTTATTAGTTATATTTAATAAGAATATTTTTTTAATAAGTTAACTACCTATTAAAAAAATATTAGCCGTCGTAGCTTGAAGTTACTTAAGTTGAAAATATATGCAGAAATTTTGTAATACTTTAATTTTACATTTCTCACTCATTAATCTAACTTATTGATAAAAATATCTAGATGACATGGACTTCATCCGAAAGTAACAGCTTCAAATACAAAATGTTCATACAAAATCTATCTCTTCCTCTTTCTACTTACCTACAAAAATAATGAACGCTAAAACACCAAAAGTAGCGTGCGCCCTCGCATTTATATCGGGATGGCGGGATTGATATATTTTGACCATACATAATACTGATGTCACATACATAAATGATGTGTCTAAAAAGAACATGTAGAAAAATATTAGACTTTTATTTAGTAGGACAATAAATAAAAAAACGTTACTCAATAAAATGTATTGTTTAATTGACTCTTGATCTTATGCAAGATATATTAAAAATAGTAAATATGTATTTACTATTTTATTTTGCTATTGTGTAGCAGTATTATTATATTGTACTATTGTGGAACAGAAACTGATTGTACCACGATAGTTCTAGGTTCGATCTCCACTCAGAGGAATGAATTATTTTCATTTACTCGCTCTGGTAACAAGATAGAGTTTTGCAACTCGCAAAGTCCCTAAAAATAAGTAGGGCGTGAAGAATACACACTAGGTGTCTAAACACTAGGTTTTATGATTACTCCACTATATGCCAGATACAGCTTGCAGGTAAAATACTTAAAATTCTCTTTCTCAATTTCTTAAATAAATACTTACCAAACTGAAAATTCATACTGTTAGGGCACACATGGTAAGCAGCGGATAATAATCCCTCACTCACTAGGGAAATCCCCATTGCATATAATAAACCAAAATGTTGGGGGATTCCCAGTTCTTTCTGAAATTCATTAAATATGTTATGTAACGTCACAAGCATATAGTAGAGATTAAAAAAAACATATAAACAAATAAAAATACTCGTAAACAAAATGGAATAAAAAAGAAATAAATAGTAACTAAGTGTTAAAAATAACTAAAAACAATAACAAATAAACAATAAATTAATGAAAAAATAAAGCAATCAATCATTTCAAATTATCAAAATTAATGAATAATGTAATAAGTGAAATAATGAATGATATTTATTAATGAATAAGTGATCAAAAAATATCCACTAACCTGAGCTGGACTCTTCAACTTATGCTGTCTGTGCCGTCTCCACACTTGCATTAGAAACAAAAATCCCAACAAAACGTAACCTATATTCGAATAAACGTGGTTGAAATCCGACAACGCCAGTAGAGGATGGGCGCAGAGGAAGTTGAAATAGCAGAGATCCTGGTTGCCCGATTGGTTCAGGAGCTGGGGAAATGGACGAATGTATAAATAAAACGCCATTTTAAATTCTCATCTCAATACGAGAATATGATAATACGATAATTCAGTTGGGAGTTCAAATTTCATTACTGTACGATGCAACCGTACATTATTTCATACTTAATTCAATAAATGAGTTCGCATTCGGTCATCAAAGCGACTGCGCGTGCTCATAGTCTATTATTATCAATTTCACATTTACTATTTACTTTACTTTATAAATTTTGTCAATAAATATTTTCGAGTACCAGTCGTGGCGTAGGGACACAAACGTGTGACTGTAAACACGAAACACACCCACACACACAAATGCGCGCACGCACGCACACACACGCATTTTCCTTTGTCTCTCTTTTTCTTATCCCCTCTCTTCTCTTGTTTCCTAAGTGTGGAATATCATTTGAAGAATATTTAATATATACAAAAATTCACCCTCTTATGAGAATCTACCAGCTGTACGACATGGAAACAAACACACACACACACACGCACACACACTCACACCTCTACAAAACTAATAGCTCACCCTCTGATAAGTAACAACCAGCTGTATAACCGGCAGCGTGTAGAACACGGCCACGGTGAGGACGTTCCACAGATACATTTTAGATCTCGCTGAGAGGACTCGCGGACGACATCTGTGTTGAAAATAAAAAATATTAAACTAAAACAAGACAATTTAGTGAAAAGTATTATGAGAACATTAGTGTGTATATGTTTGATTAGTCAAACAAAAACACTCCTGCAATATGCTTTAAATTTTAAGATATAATGTAAAATATCGCTCGTATCTGTCAAAGTTATCCAGATGGACTATAATGTTTTTTATAAGAGTAAGATAAATATTTAACAATTTTGGTCATAGTGGGCTTACACATAATAGATATATGCTGTCGTGCACTTTTATTTAGAACTATTCAAGACAAACAATGTTACGGTACATCATCTTTGTAACTCCAACTGGTACAGGCAGCGTACTCGTTATATTATGAACAAAATTACTTAAAATCATTACAGAATAACGTATAAGTTACGTCACGTTATTGTGATGTATTACCTACTTTACTAAAAAGTTTCATTCAAATCCGTCTAGTAACGAATTTAGATCAAACTTTTATAAAACACAAACCTCGCTAAAGTAGCTACACACAGTTTCCCTCCGTTGAATGACAGATCTCTCTCAATTTCTTCTTCTGGTGAACCTTCAGAATCTGTGTCAGATTGTGATGTAGCTAAAAAATATATATAGTTAATTAGAACACGTATAAATATATGAACGTAGCGGTATATATAAACCTTCGTCTCTTAATTACGAAGTTCGGTAAGGTAAGTTATTTTTATAAATAACATAAAAGTGTTAAATAAAGAATACCGTGTAAAAGGGATAAAAATTAATTTGATTCTCCAAAGAGATTTTTTTGCTTCATTCTCATATAACTAAACTCTGTAGTCATTGGGACAAAATTTTCATATTTATTGTACCTCCTTTTATCAACTTATAATTTAATATGAAACTAAAGCCTAGTTTGTATTATGCTAGTAGCCAAAATACTCGCTTCTGTTCAAAAACGTTTTTACGCCGCTAAAGTGCATGCAATTGCATTAAATAAAAAAAAATCAAATCAGCTTCACGCTGTATCCCGCACACGGCTTGGTAGACAGAGGGAACATCATTTTAAGACACTCCGTTTACCATTTTCCGCTGAATTCTGGAGGCATTGCGTATTGAATAGCGGAACTCAGCGCCGCACTTTGCCTCGCAACCTGAGCAAAGACATGAAAATATGAAATTAAATAAATATTTAATTTCATCGAGTGGGGATCAAACCCACAACCAGTCGCGTTTACAGTCACACAGTGGAGCCCCTGCGCCAAGACTGGCCTCTATACAATAATTAAATCAACATTATATATAATTGCGGCTAGTTTATAAAAACTTAATGAAGAAAATTGTGTGATTAATAAAATGTGGCAATTATTTGAAAACTAATTTTAAATTAGTATCTCCAGCGAAACCCTGACCTGTTTAATCGGTGAGCCAGTGTGTTAGGACGCGAGGTGCGAGACTCTACTCACCCGAAAAAATAAAATGAAATCTATCGACTCGGTTAAATTATTTACTAAGCAACTCGATAATTTTTTGACATTGAGATACGTTTAGCAACTGAATTACTCGATAATTGACTATAATACTAGCATAATACGAATTAGGCTTAAGATACTATGAGAGTATTATCCCTTTTTGTTTTCATTTACCTGTTTAATCTTTACTTAGTAAGCGAAGGGAACAGCATTACTATACTAATAATATAAACGAGGCTGTTTTTGAAACTAAAGTTTTACATCGTCAGCGTCAACATCGTCTGACTGTAAATGCAACGATTGGAGGATTAATTCCAATTCGATGAAATTAAATTAATTATTTTAATTTCATGTTTTGATAGGAAGACAAAGCGCAGCGTTGAGTTCCGTCACCCTACACGCAACACCTTGAAAATTAGACCGGACTTGGGAGAGCAGAGTATCTTAACACGACACCCCATGCCTCTAGGCCATGCACGCTACATGCGGGATACAGCGTGAAACTACTAATACTAACCACCATTTAAATTCCGCTGTGAGCTCCCACTGCCGTCGTTTATCACCCTCCGTCGACAAATTGTGGGTATTTGTGAATTGTCATTATCGTGGGGCGTTTCCGGTGATATGAGGTTTACTGGAAGAGTAATAGATAGATATAGGTGTATTTGTTGGTAAATAGCTAAGTAAAATAATAATCATTTATTTTTATTTAACTCAAAATTATACTATACAAAAAAATAATATACAACATAATAAAATTATAACTTATTTTTATTTAACACATTTTTTTTTTAATTATATAAACACATTTTATGGTATGGTAAGCAGAGAGAACGGTAAAGGGAAGCTGATTCAATTACCAATTAATTAAACTGTTTATTTAAGCAACCCAACTAACCTTCGCTCTCATTCAGCCCGCCTCGCCTCCACTGAACTATGATGACCAAAAAGAACACTAAATAGAATGACATGAAGAACCCAAGCAAGGCGGCGGCCGCTATAATGTATTCGCGATACGATATCGTTTGTATTACTTTGAAACTGAAAATAATAGAAAAATTATTTTAAAGTATTAGTTGATAAATAGATATTTCATATTAAGAATATAAATGAGGCCAGTCGTGGAGCATGGGCACAAGAGTGTGACTGTAACGCGACGGTTGTGGGTTCGATCCTCCAAGGCTAAAAACCCGGCGTTGAGTTCCGACACTCAACACGCTATACCTCGACAAATTCGGCGGAAAGTGGGGAACGGAGTGTCTTAACACTAGGTTTCTTCTGTCTACACTGCTGTGTGCGGGATACAATATATAAAAAAAATATAAAAACTATTAAAATGCTTAGTTTCGCTATTATTCGTTATGTATTTGATTGCAAAGTTTTGCCTAGTCTCATTAGTCACTAAAAATAAAATGGGTAGAATGGGGAAATCCGCCCCACATAAAAAATAATTCCAAAATAGAATATATACATTAAAATGTATATAATTTTCATTAAAAAAAATAGGGACAAGAGAAAACCGGGGTATCTTGACACTATCACCTAAAAAAAAAAGACATCAGAATCTTACCTAAACTTCTTCACTCTACCGTCAGCTTCTACTCTAACACTGTGGCTCTCTTCCCAACCGAAGTAATGCGCCATTTTAGGTAAAGTCCCGTTATTTATGGACCCTGTGCACATCTCATCCGATGTTTTCACTATGAACACTATGTAAAAACCTAGGGGGAACGTATCTTGCTAAAAAAAAATAATTAAACATTAACTCCACGCTTATCGTGAGATAGCAATTCTTAAAATAAATCTTTAATTTTTTTTAATCAATCGTTTGTAAGGTAAAACAAAGAGTGACAAAATTTATTAAAAAATATATGCTATGTCTTAACGAACGATCCTCTTATTTTGGTTCACGGCGTATCCCTCACATATCAGGGTAAAGAGAGGTCTTGGTCTGCTGGCCTCAATTTACAATTTTAGTTTTAATTTTTTTTTGTAAAATAATAAAAAGTAATTATTTTATAGCTTTCAAAATAAAAGGAAATATTATTGCAAAACATTTTTTTTATATTAACAGTACCAAAATTTGATATGAACCGAAACTTACCGTCAAAGTAATGCCTCCACTTCTAGTCATGGTCAAATAATAACCATCATATAGAATATCTCTCTCATTATCGAATACAGGACACTGGAATCAAAATTAACATAATGAATAAAATTAAAAATATATATTTCAAAATTTGGATGTAGCTCGATTTGAACCTGTGCCTCTTCTATACATCCAAGCTTTGTATGGTTTTATCAAGCTATGTACGTCAAAATTTATCAAGGTTTTTTGACAACAAATTACAAGTTTTTACCCTATATATTGATAATCTTAAAATAAAATGATAAATAGTAAATAATATAATACAAAAAATTAAATTATTTTATAGCATCAAGTTGTTACCCTATATGTTATATGGGTGAAACAAGAACAGAGAGGATGGGCAGAGGTCTCAGTATGAATGGCGGAATTTGTGGAACGTCGCTTTTTGGGTACTCATTTAAAAAGAAAAAAATATTGTCTCGTGTTAACAGTAAAATGTTATAACATCTTGACAACTTTACGTACATATATTATAAATCCAACGAAAAATACGTACCGAAAAATTCTGTATAGATATAACAGCACAAATATCATCATCAGATTCTATCATCACTATAACACTCTTGGGCTTTGATAACCATTCATAGTTAATTTCCAAATTACTTTGCAAAAAGTATCTTTCTAACTTTTTTTCTTCCACAGAGTCCAAATTTTTGTTGCAAATATACTTTTTTTTAATATTTTGCGCCTCTACATCGATTATTTTATTAGGATTTTGATCGAACGGATAGAAATAATATTTAGGTTGGCTCGGAGTGACTGTTATGTTTGTGTAAGAATTTAGTTTTACATAAAAATCTTGAACTGTCTCTACAACTATTGTAACTTTTATTGGTTCGGGAGAAGATGAGGTTAAATGGACTATTGGCGTATTTAGAGATATATCTGTAACAAATATAAATAAAAAAATATAAATAATATATTTTGGTATATTTTGAAGTATTATAAACACTTAAAACTAAGTATATTTTCGTGTTATCAAAATATATATTGAAAACCTTATAAAAAAAAACAAAAAAAGACGAAAAAAATGGCGTTGGCGATACTTTCTCCATTTTTTGTCGCGAAGCATTAAAAATAAAATAAATACATAATTGAAAAAAATATATAATATATTAAAAAGTTTATTTACGCATCAAAGGACCACAGTAGACCCTTATCCACTTTTCATTTACTATGAATGCATGAACAAAAGAAAACAAACAAAATATTAGAAATTACAAATGTTATAATAATTATCGAAATATACATACAAAATATTTATATTATAATATTACGTGATAAATAATTAAGATTCATTATAAAGAAGTATATAAAGAAGAGTTGCAAGTTCGATCCCTATTCGGAAATGTTTATTATAAAAAACATTCTGCATCTTCCGCCAATCTGTAACATTTCTATAATTTTACAATAAGCGAGATATGTGTGAAATTAAAGTAAAATAAAATTACATATTAGGCATTCACGCATGGTATATAACCCCTAATACTATGACGATAACAATTCACATAGCATAGAACTTAGCATTAATCTATGTTAGTCTAGTTTCTAGCAAAACTGGAACTTATCTCCAGCTCTATTCGAAATTTAACATGAAATTACGTTACAAACTCCCCACAAAACGTATAGATACTAGTCACTGAAAACTTACCACAAGTGTCTTCATCCTCCGCAAATATATTATTGTGTGGACACAGTGTTCTTGATATATTTGTGAATTGTTCTAACGCGTCCACAGTTTGTACTAGCATTGGAAGTTGCCATGAGAATACACCTAAAATATGGTAAACCTATTCAACTAGGTGTGATGTTTATATTACCAAACAGCTATTAAAATAAAATCTATCTAAAAGCTATCATATAAATTGTTTGGGTATTACCCAAACAATAAGCAATGTCTAAAGAGAGAAAACTTTTTTAAGAATACGTATAAAAACCTGAACCTAGTAGGATTTGAACCCACAACTCTTTTTAATAGTCTAAGCGCTAACCAGATATGGCTCATCAAGAAATTTTTATACATTTGCTTATTATCATATTTATATTTGCTTCAAAAAAAAATCTTTCTTATATGTAGATAAGATTAAAATGTTAAGAACATAATAAATAATCGATTTATATACTTTTTAAGAAAGATATAGAAATTTGAACGTAGCGGGATTTGAATCCACGCTTCTTGGAAGTCGTCCAAGCGTTCTGACCAACTAAGCCATACGTTCTCATTGGGCTACGTCGAATTCTTATATCATTCATTTTACAGCAGTTTTTACAACTTAATTGTGTTGGTAGCATCTCTCTAGGGATTTTTTTTAAAAAAATCCTTTATCCAAAGATAATTGCTTATACGTAATTATCGTTAATCGTAATTATTGTTTGGTGCGAGAGTATGCTATTTATTTTTAATATTTTTTACACTTTTGAAGTTGAAGTTATCACACAACACTTTAAAAATTAAAAAAATATATTAAACATTGGGTCCACTACTTACATGTCGGAATAATAATGAGTAACGTGTGAATTTAGAATATTGATAAGAATAATTATATACATGGTGAAAGTGTCAGCGCCACTTTAAATGAAACCACAGTTTTTAACTACTCTTATGGATAAACATCGTAAATTGAAAAAAAAATCGTACGTCTAAACTGTTGAGGTATCTTGATTAATTTCTTTAGGTATGGGTTTGAAATATTTTACCCTGTATGCTGTTTCCGTATAAGGAGCGCTGACACTTCCAAACTGTATATTTATGTACTGCGTTATAATAAATTAATACTAAACACTGTTGTTTTACCTTTCTGCTGTCTCGCCGTTATAAATAGTGGGTAGGTTCGATTAGCGAAGTCACTTGCGACCGTTACCCTAGCTGGGGTATTATATCCTTGTAAATCCTAAAAATAAAGTATTAAAAACACTAGACTTTACACATCTATATAGCACGATAGATAGAAAAAACCTTATGTTAAGAGCTAAGATAGAACTTTTTTCAACAGTTTTCCCGCCTGATATCGGCTGTGTTTGATTCTGATTCTTTTATGTATACATAAATTGCAAAAAATTGTAATTTAATATAAAATAATAAACGTAGTAGGTTTATAGTTTCTGTATGCAAAAAATAAACTTGCGGAAAATCATATAGTTACTTTATTCCCCACTTTCCTCTCATTTAGAAATCTGTCTGCTGAGTAACGTAACTTAACATTGCACTTTGCTCAAAGAATTTAATGCAACATTTACTATAATAGTTATTAAATTTTTAAATGATTGAGAATTACAGCTACAATCATCAGACAGGAACTTATCAATTTTGTATTAACAATTAGGTACTAAAAAATCTAAATAAATCAACTTCACGCTGTATCCCGCACACAGCAGGGTAGGCAGAGGGAACCTAGTGTTAAGACACTCCGTTCTCCACTTTCTGCCGATTTATGGAGGCATTGCATGTTGAGTGGCAGGACTCAACGCCGCGCTTTGCCTCGGCCAGAGTGAAGAAATGGAAATATAAATTTAAGTAAATATTTCATCTCCTCGAGTGGGGATCGAACCCTCAACCAGTCGATTTTACAGTCATACTTTCTGCCACTGCGCCACGACTGGCCTCAATTAGATACTAGCCATCCTTTAAACATGTCTACTTTTTCTTCTTAGCTTCACCTTGCATCTCGTACATGGCAGGAAAGGCAAAGGAAACCTGTTACCATGTAGACACTGCTAAAATATTAAATATTTTAATCCCCCAAGTGGGAATCGATCTCTCAGCGATCGTGTTTACAGTCGCACGCTTGTGCCCCTGCGCCACGACGGCCTCAGGAGTGTTTATTTATAAACGTAAATATTATTTACGATGAACCTATGACAACTGTTAAATTAAATTTATATATTTAAAATAAAAAATTTAAACTCACCCCTGCAAACTCCATAATATACTCTGATGTCTTACTAACTTCCACACTGTATGGCACATTGTATTTATAACTGAAATACAACCAAAATACGTAAAGTATTATATAAAATTATAAAAATTAAATAAAAAGTACGAAATTATAAAAAATAAATAAAATAGCAACGTCATATATGTAATTCTTAATAAATTATTATTATTATTATTTACACGCCGTATACCACACATAACAAGATTGGCAGAGGGAACCTGGGTTTCTAGTATTAAGACACTTTCCTTTGTCATTTTCCGCCAAATTTAGGAGGCATTGCCGGTTGAGTGGCGATATTAAACGCCGAGCATTGCCTCAGAATGGAAAAATTAAAAAAGATGAAACATTTCATTTCAAAGTAATCAAACTGACTACCTGTCGCGGTAACAATCAAACACTTGTGCCTGTAACCACGACAGGTCACCTGGCCGGTGTCCCGCGCCATATCTGACCTCAATATTTCATTTTTGGGTTTGATTTATTTAAAGTAAAAGATAAAGTTAGTTAGTACTGAATGGCTAAGGACAGAATCGCAAAAGACTGATGCTACGCTGAACGACTAGCAAAAACGCTCACTCCTAATCCTAAAAAAGATGGTATTGATAATTCTTATATACACAAAAACTCCAGTAAGAACACCAATTGGACCTCCTGTTAGAACCTACAACACCTAAGTTACATCTTAATTAAAAATATAAAAATGATGAATAATATAAAAGCACCAGGATTTGACTTAATTGATAAAAAGTACTCGAAGAACTACCCGCAAGACGCTTGTATTTTTAACTAACCTTTTTAACGCAATCATAAGAGTTAGTTACCTACCTGCCATGTGGAAACTTTCTCAAATTATCATGATCCTGAAACCACGAAAACCAGTTCGTGACATAACTTCATACCGCCCACTTAGTCTTTTACCTGTTGTTTCCAAACTATTTGAAATTAATATTATCCAAACACCAATTTGTGTTTAGATCACAACATGCCGCTGTAGAGCAAATACACAGAGTTTGCAATGTCATCCGAGTACCTATGAGCGTAAAGAGTACTGCTCCACAGCTTTCTTAGACGTACCTACTACTATTTAAAATCAAAACTCTTACTCTTACTACCACATACTTTCAATGGTTTCTTAGAGTTTTTTTTTTTCTATTTTATCCAAAAGAATGTTCTAGGTAAAATAAAGTTCTGCTACTTCAATCTTTTATGATGTAGACGCTGGAGTACCCCAGTGTCAGTCTAAATACAGGACCCATACTGTACTCAATTGTTACATCAGACTTTTTTTTGTTTTATGGAAAAGGACAATGCAAACGGGCGTTCGGGTCACCTGATGGTAAGTGATTACCGCCGCCCGCGACCCCGTGCAAGGTGCGTTGTCGGCCTTTAAGGTGGAGATAGACGCGTATTTTGAAGGTACCCAAGTCATATCGACCTGGAAACACTGCCGCATGTAGGCCATTCCACAGTTTCGTGGCGCGTCGAAAGAAGTTCCTACAAATCCGCACAGTAGTGGAGTGCCACTTATCCAGGTGGTATGGATGATATATTAGCTTGTGACGTACTATGCGGTTAGAAAAATCGGCGGTGGCTAACAGGTCAAACAGTTCTTGTTCTATGATAAACGCCAGCGCCAGCACAGGCCTGTAGTTAGATGGATCGGAGCCATCGCCTTTTTTTTGGATCGGGTGACTAAGCCGATTGAATAAGAGTGCCGAAACAGACGCGTTAGCACCGGTGACAGCCCAGGAGCACATGAACGGAGCAAAAGGAATGATGGCATCTGGCCTACTTGACTTGTGGATGTCCAAAGAAGACAGAGCTCGTCTAACAGCTTTTTGGCTGAATTTAATTTCAGGCATTGAGCTCTGGCATGGTCGCGAGGTGGTTACCGGAGATTCCTGGTGTTACTGTTGCTACATTTGCAGATGACACAGCAATAATGGCTAAACTGAATGCCCCAAACAAGCAACAAAAGTAACACTTACATTGAGAAAAAATAATTGTTGACCTGTTACTTTAACTAGTAGTAGACTAACTTGGAAAAACCACATAAGAACTAAAAGGGATAAACTAAATCTAAAATACAAAGGACTGCACTGGTTACTCGACAGGAACTTCAAATTATCTCTGGACAATAAATTATTGATTTATAAGACTGTACTAAAACCCATCTGGTCATACGGTATACAGCTGTGGCCCACAGCTCTGCTTGTGATAGTAGTATGTAGATGATTCAAAGAACACAAAATAACAGTCCACAAACACCTGGCTATTCTTACAGTGAAGAATGAAATAAACCTATTATCAAATAAATATAACATCAGATTGCTCAAACACCCACATCCACTGGCTACCCATTTAATCAGCCAGAACATGACAAGCCAGCCAAAGTTTGCAAACACCACAGTAGTTATACTATCTATGCTACTATAAACTTTATCTAATGTGATGCAAGCTTCACCCGCTTCACGGTTAGCAACCCTGCTAATCTGCTCATAGTCTCAAGACTGATTGCATGATGGGCCAAAGAATAAATTAAACAGAATGTCTTAACGCTAGATTGTCTATGTTGCTGCTGTATGCTGGTAGGTATACACAATATACAGCACAATGCAAAAAAAATATTGTTATTTTAAAATGATAAATTAAAGCTGACTAATATTAAGATAACAAAAGTAATGTAAGACATTACAAATGTCAGTACTCTTTACATTTATATTTGCCGTCTTCAACAATTTAATGATAAGAAAAAGTAAACAAATTTATTTATTTATTATTACTTCCTCTAATTAAAAAGAGTTATTGATAGAAAAATATATTTTAAAGGACATTGTGGTTCAGTGAAACAGTGTAAATCTCAATCAATGAGATTGTTGTGGTCTCAATCCCACAGTAAAAAATTCTGCCTAACCAAAATCTCCATATAGCATGCAAGATACAGTATAAAGGTAATAAAAATGTTCACTTCACACATGTCTCAAATATAGTAATATTAAGATTTTTATTTTGCTCCACTTTTGATACATTTTGGTGGTGGAGGGATGAAGGTTTTGACTGTAAACTATTACTGTTGTGAATTTGATTTCCATTCGAGAACTATGTGCTTGGGGTACAGCATCTTCCAACAGGCTAGTTTCCCTCTAGTTTAACAGTTGACACAGAGAAGAGCTTAAAAAATCTTTTTAGACATTGTATTATACAACTAACATCTATAACATACTTTATGAATGATATTATTGGAAAAACAGATTATTAATTATCATATTATGTATTAACAAAAGTTCTCTTTATTGAATAACTACATGTAAAACTAGATAAAAAATATGAGATCAGAGAAAATTGAAAAAGAAATAAATAAAGGGGGGTATAATTCAAAAATTTAAATGTTTATGTTGAAAAAAGGGACTGAACATTTTGAATCATAGAATGTATACAAAAAGGTTTTTCAGTTCGAGAGATTATAAATTTATGTATACTATGTTTAAATGTTCCAACATAAAATATAAAATAAAGCAATATTAATTCAAAGATCCAATGAATAAATAAAGTACAGTTATAAGATTCATTTAGTGTTGTTGTACTGATTTTTTTATTATTTAAACATTTTTGTTATTAGAAATGAAATTTAAGAAATATATAAATAATTAACCCAAAAAATTATCCAAATAACTATTTATAAAGCTGATATCTATAAAATATTGTACGATTACTCACTTGAAATAAAAATAAAGATGTTTACATAATATATAAAAATATATTAAGTCAACTTATATAAATATAGCATAGTATTTAATGAAACATAACTGTTTACTTCTAAAAATTTATAAATTATTGCAATTTTACTTACGTGTTATTATAATGAAATATTATTTCATCACTTCTTTTACAAAAACATAATCGAAAGCACAAAATTAAGCATAACTTTAATAACAAAAATATTTCCATTATGAAGTTATAAAATAATCAACATTTAACTATCTTAGTTTCTTATTTACTTTATTAAATTAGTTTCTATTGTTTATAATCAAATAAATACAAAATAAAGTCTACTGTTCTAGAGACAATGCCATTGACATTTGTGACAGTTGTCTGTTTTGACTTTTAAATGACGACTCGATTAAAATAGACCTAATCGATTAGTTCTTATTAAAATCGATTCTAGTTTAAAAAAGTTGGCTTAAAATTTATTTTCAGTACTATACGGCAAAGTTCAAAAGAAATGAAGTTTGAACTTTTTTATCACTTTAAAAATGGAATAATGAAAAAAATATTCAAGAATTGAGTAATTTGTTCTGGAATAGATTTTAATTTAGAAGAGACTTATTAAAAAAGAATATATATCGTAACTCATTTAGAACATTCTAATTATAATTGTTTTTAAAAAAATACTTTGACCTAGGAACGAGTAGGATACTCAGGTCTCCGAGTATTATAACGAAGAAATTAAAATATCATTTTAAATAAATATTTCATTTCATTTGGCTGTTGGCATCAAACCCACAGCCAGTCGCCTTTATATTCATACACGTGCCGTCTTTAACCAGTCGAAAAAATTATAAATATTTAAAAAAATATATAAATATAATATAGAGGCCGGTCGTGGCGCAGCGGCACGAGGTGTGACTGCAAAACCGACTGGTTGTGGGTTCGATCCCCACTCGAGGAGATGAAATATTTACTTAAATTTATATTTCCATTTCTTCGCTCTGGTGTCGAGGTTAAGCGCGGCGTTGAGTTCTGCCACTCAACAGGCAATGCCTCTAGAATTCGGCAGAAAGTGGGGAACGGAGTGTCTTAACACTAGGTTCCCTCTGCCCACCCTGGTGTGTCCGGGATACAGCGTGAAGTGAATTTTTATTTATAAATATAGGCCAGTCACTTCGTCAATGTCACGTTGTATGAAGAACACATGAAGGAGGTTGTTGTGTAGGAAAAATAATGTTAATACTTTACTGATTTTAGCCAGCAAAATATAAATTTTTACTTCACTTCACTTTTTTTAGAAACTTTAAATTCTTAAGAAAATAAAAAAAACAACACAGATAATTAAAACAAGCACATTTATTTATTACAATGCTAATATACATTCACAGCTACCCTCACCCTTTGGTCAAATCTAACAACCGAAGAAACAAAAAAAAAACAAATTTAATGAATTTACTTAAGCATTGTTCATTTACAAAATACAGTATACATACAAAATTATCAATCAAAAACCCAATGGAAGATATAGGAACAAAGTTACAATTTTAGGTTAAAAAGATTATTAATATACATACTAACTAAACAGAACGGATTTTCAAAGATTTTTTTATACCTTCACGCTGTATCAGCACGCGTGTAGCAGGATAGAGGGAACCTAGTGCTAATAGACTTCGTTCACCACTTTCCTTGCAATTTTTAAAGACACTGCGTGATGTGCTTTCCGGCACCAACGCACTTTGTCTATCAGAGCAAGGAAATTAAAATATTTCAATTCCTCAAGTAAGAATCGAACTCACAACATCGCGTTTACTGGTAACGGAAAGCTCAAATCAAAACTTCTTTGAAAATCAGTCATAATACAATAAAAAAAGATTACAAGTATTAATATTATAGTCATAATCAACCAAAACAGATTTGACCTTAACACATACAGCCATTCATTTCAATATAGATAATTAATTATAGAGAAGATATTATTTTTTTATAAAAAAAAAGAGAAAGCATGAGATCTATCCATACATCTAAGAGAACCCACCAGGTAGGTTATAAATATTTTTAGAAGCTAAAATTAAATGACCTTATTATTAGAATCAGTTTTTAAATCTGTTTACAAACTTTTATTTTTAATATGTGCGTTATTTTATTATAAAAAAAAATGTTTTTTAAATGGAAAATTAGCTGTATTATTTTTTGTACAAAAGAACAAAATGGCTAACTGAAACTTATATTTCAGAGAAAAAAAAACAGTATTAAAAACAATAAAGAAGGCACAATTAATTATTAATTAAAACTTAATAGTAATTAAATTATAATAATAGATTATATCTTCGCGTTTACAAAAATCAATTTAAATGTAAAGCGGTGTCACTAAAAAAATCCACTAACTACAAAAATAAACAAAATTTTGACAAAAACTATTATTTTTTAAGAAAAAAGCCAAATTTAAAACACCCTGTATCTTAAATTAATTTATAATGGACATATTAGTTTGAATAATATTTTTTTTACACCTATACAATTAATTAATAATTAACATAAATATTACATATAACTAACTAAATGGGTTACTATGACTTTAAATTCATATTTTAAATAAATTATACACTATTTTCATTTATTTATTATCAGTGGTTATACTTTTTCTATAAAAAAAACGTTTAAATATCCACAATATTACTTACCTATAGCTTATTTATATAATTTTTTAAACAATATCACATCGTGGGGATAAATGGAAGATTTTTTAAAAAAATATATTACGGTATTTAAAATTTAAGAAAAAAAACCTTGTGTAATGGCAGAACGTCAGCACAGATAAAAAAATTGTGCACAGATTATATATGTATGTTATTTAAAGATATCTTTTATCTATATTTTTTGTACTTCATATATTTTTAAATACCGCAATTTACTTATTTAATAGTAATCATTTAAATCATATCTTTATACAGTAAATTCGTAGAAAGCACTTTTTAATCACATTTATTAACATCAAAGGCACTTTTGTAATCATAACCATAAATATAGTCATGTTGCGGTTGATTTTATCAAAAAATACACAAACTCTATGTTATATGGTAAAATTAATTATAACAGTAATTCAATTTAAACTTGTGCAAATTCATTTAATTAATTTTTGTACTTTTAATCTTTATATTCATTTACCTGTGGATGATATTTGTTTTTTTATTATTTAGAAAAAAGATCTAAATGGGTAAATTGTATTGTGAACGTAATTAAATAATTTATTAAAATAAATTTATATAACATATTAGTTAGTGTATTCTGTTTTATATCAACCTAATTTTTATGCGACGTGGCTAAATATATGGTCTTAAGCATCATAATCCATCTACAAGAAACAAAAAAATCTACAGACAAAAATAACTTTTCATTTTGTACCATAGATTTGTATATGTCAAATCCGAGTTGGAAAAAAAAATTATAATTTAAACATCGACTTTTTAATAATATAGCGAAGTATCAATTTTTCTTTAATTTATTATTAAGTTTTTTAAATAATCTATCAAAAGAAAAGTTACATACAAAAAACTATATTAATTAATTTTTTTATGTACTCTGTAGAAAAATCATAGACTTTTTAATTATTTTGTTTGACAAATTAAAAAAGTTCACAAATTAGTTTCTTTATTTTTGAACCGCCATGTTAATAATAATATATTGTTCTATCACATTATATTATAATTGAGATGTTACGAGACATTTTCATGTATTACCAAA
>JAATLQ010020811.1:0-18581 GCA_013421005.1 Heliconius erato x Heliconius himera | reverse complement strand
AGTTTTTTAAATAATCTATCAAAAGAAAAGTTACATACAAAAAACTATATTAATTAATTTTTTTATGTACTCTGTAGAAAAATCATAGACTTTTTAATTATTTTGTTTGACAAATTAAAAAAGTTCACAAATTAGTTTCTTTATTTTTGAACCGCCATGTTAATAATAATATATTGTTCTATCACATTATATTATAATTGAGATGTTACGAGACATTTTCATGTATTACCAAATAATAAAACAAAATAGCAAGATCAACAAAATAAAAGACTGAAATGAAGTTTTTCATATCGATAATTAATGGATTATCGATTAAATATTAAAAAAATATTTCTATATTTAGTATACATAAGTGATACAATAATATTAATTTAAACTATTGTTGTGAAATATTGTAAACAAAAACTATTTTATAAACACAGAAACTAAAATATTATTTTTCAAGTTTTCTATCAGAAACAAATATGGCGTCAAACATGATGTCGTTATTGTTATTAACATTAAAAATTACCGTTATAACATCTCAATTCATATAAAATAAACACTCAACATGTCAGAACATCATTCTTCCATACATATAAATATATATATATAAAAGGCACATATTTACATTTTTTCGCCTGTCCGTGTGTATTGTGTGTTGTAGGTGACGTGACAGAATTTAATAAATCCACTATGTTACTTTCGATACATAGCCACAAATATATATCAAAAAACCATATATTTACATTTTCTTCCGTCTGTCCGTGCGTATTCTGACCGGTGACGTGACACTATTCAATATGTCCACTATGTTACTGTCCACGCGGGGTGTTTGTAATCTTTTTGCTGACCGCGTCCTGAATTTGGCAGACTCTTGATTCACCAGAGTGGGTGTTAGAGATTTTATACATCTGTAATAAACAAAAAAATATATTTACTATTTAGTAACAAATACAATAGTTGGACTGAATTGATATGTATACATAACTATCCAGTAAAGCTCATCTAGTTAGTGGCAACCTAAAATTTTCTCACTATCTAGGTCAGTGATTCTCAACCTTTTTTTTGTTGCGGCACATATTTAACGATTTTAAAATTTGGCGGCACACAAAGAGAAATGATTTACATACTACAACACGCTGCATAAATAGTTTATGACAAAAATTTTAAATATACGAATTTATTTTTTTGTGGATTCAAATATATATTCATGTTAAAAATATATTTTTTTTAAATGATATAATTTAATTATATTAACATTATTATATATTTGCAAAATTTGGCGGCACACAAAAGTGCCGCGGCACAGTGGTTGAGAATCACTGATCTAGGTAGTTAAGTAATTGAATAAGTTACTTAATAACTAACTATAAAAACCTACCTGGCGGCGACCTGCAGTTTTCTCGCCAACAATTCATTCTTTAACTTGGCCGCTGCTAATTCTCTTCTTAACTGGGCTTTACTTTTGTTACCAGATGGATGTAATAGAGAATGTCTACGCAGACTGTGGGCTGATGGTCGCTGATTCGGATCCGGGTCGACCATTTTCTGAGGGGAACAAGTTTTTTAGTATTGTGTATAATAAAATAACTGTAAAGTATTTGTTTATGAACCGATTGAGTGAAAAACAAAGCACTGAATGTTAAGGAAAGTTATATAACATACAATTATTAAGACTGCACTTACTGCTACTGGCTTACGACTGCTACTGGCTTAACCAATTTAAATGCAGTGCACCAATTTACTATTGTATTTTGGTAAATTTTCCTTACCATTAAGTGTTCGTTTAGTTTAAATAACAATAAAGCGTATATAAAATATATAAAATACCTTAAGCAATTGATTAAATTCCCTCGACAAGTTTGGCAAATCTGGAAGTTTGCCGTCCCTTATGTCGTGCCACATCTGACCGTTTTTTGGTAGGGGACCGCCACCGCCCGCTTCGAATAATGTTAAACCTGGGTAAAATATAAGAAAAAAAAAATGTTAATTAAAGGTTTTTTAGCATCACGCTGTAACGCGCATATGGCAGGGTAGACAGAGGAAACCTGGAAACTTAGTGTTAAGACACTACGTTTTCATTAAGACACTTCTGTTTCCTACTTTACCAGAGCAAAGAAATGAAAATATTAAAATAGAAAAAAAGAGAGAGAAAAAATACTTTGTTTGTTAATTTCATGCATATAGCAGAGTCGAGGAAACGTAATTTTCGGGACATTGCGTGTTGAGTGGCGGAACTCATCGCCGGGCTTTGTCTTGTAATCAGAGCGAGCGAGTAGGAATCAAATCCACGACTATGGTGTTTATAGTCAATCATTGTATATGAGTTTAAATTTAAAAATGAGGTGAGTTTTAAATTCAAGATATAGGAATCTATTTTCTCAAATGCTGAGATATAATCAATGCTTACTTAAAATATCATCTAAAATAACATTAACAGTACAAAAAACTTAAAATCAAAAATATATCTTTAAATTTAACATTAAAAAAAAACGGACAAGCGCGAGTCGGCCTCGCCCACAGAGGGTTCCGAATAAAAATTGAATATCTCGAGCTTTTTCTGAAATTCAAGCTTAGCTTAGCCAGAGCCTTCTCATCTGATACCTAACTTGAACTAGCGGCTTTAATCCCAAATTTTGCTCTCCTTTAAAGGCCTTATTATTAAAATTGGAGCACAAAATGTATAGTTTTCCGATTTTTATAGTAATGAGCTATCTGTAAATGCTAGCTGCCAAATTTTATAATCGTAGGTCAATCGAAAGTACCTTATTAATCTTTTTTTTTTTGGGGAAATGGGGCCTTAGATCTGAGTCTATGGTTTGAATTACAATTTGATATCTGCAAGCGTTCCTGAGATAAAGGCTCTTCGACAACAGACGGACAGACAACAAAGTGATGTTATAAGGGTCCTTTTTCCCTTAAAAGGTAAGAAATCCTAAAAATTTATAGCAAAAATGAAAACGTCATTTTCGCGACGTCACAAAAATAAATTTTGAAAATAAAATACTTAAAAACAACTACATACCAAATGCAAACACATCAGCTTTGGTCAGATGGCTAAAGTCCTCCTGCAACACTTCCTTGGGCAAGTACCTGCAGTCACCCTCCTCCACTAGCGGTGAAGATATACACGTCACGTGGCCGAGGTCACCTGGGGGAAATTAAAATACAATAATAATAAATATTATATTTTTTTTGCATTGATATAATATTGATTGATTATAAACAAAAAATAGTTTAACTGTATACACAACGGATATAGTAAGTCGAAATCCCATTGCTTAAAATGTAGGCATCAGCTTTTCTAATGTAACTTATATTTAAGAATGATACATGATAGTAGAATAGATTACACTAGGGTTGCTTAGAAGAATCCTGCTGCAATCACCTTTAATTATCTTTTTTAGTAATGCGTTTTAGGAGAAAATTGCACTCATATGATTCTTTATGTGAATCCCACATAAAACTCAAAAAGAGCTCGATAATCTTACACCAATGTTGACCTCCAAAAAACAAACGAAAACGAAAAAAAAAATTCCTTAAAAAACATAATTCTCACCAATATTTACCCTGCTACCCATACATACGTTACTCATTAAAAAAAAATCAAAATACACACCAATCTTATACTTGTGTTGCACAGTGGCAGGCATGTCGTCGTCGTCATAGCCGTCGTCCGAGTCGGTGGGTGCGGGTTCATCTCCGCGACAAATGAATATGTTGCCGGGTTTGAGGTCCATGTGGACTAGGTGTTGCGCGTGAATGTAGCTGTATGAAAAATTAAGACATTAATAAAGTTAATGGTGGAAGGGAAAATGGTCAATATTTTATAAAACTTTGCACACTCGCATTGTTTTTAAACATTTTATAATTTCTTTTAACTTCAAGCCAAGCCAAGCCAAATTCTTTAAGAATAGTTCGGAGGGACCTTTAGTGTTAAGATCTTGTTTGCCCTGTACCGCCGAATTATGGAGACATTGCGAATTAGAAATAAACAAGTCCTCCGAGTAGGAATCAAGTCAGGCGTAACTATATTTATATAGTCTCTAAGTGTAAACGCGATGGTTCTAGGTTCGATGCATTTAACACGCAACGCAAGTCTCCATGAATAGTTTGTGAAAAGTATCTTATCACAAGGTTCCCACTATCAGTAGTATACAGCGTGATAAATACAACTAAATACTCACGCAAGTCCATCAGCTACGTGAGCTAAGAGCAATAACAATTCATTTTCTGGGAGGGGGCCATTTTCCAAGACCTGTTGAAGGGAGCCACCGTCGCAGTACTCGTTCTGTATGATCATGTGGTCGTCCTCCGCCCACGCGGAGTAGTAGCGCACGAGGTGCGGGTGCTTGCCGAGCGCGGCGTGCGCGTACACCTCGTTGAGCGCGGCGCGCTCGGCCGCCGACCCCGCCACCGGCCGCAGCGAGCGCTTCAGCGCGTACACGCACCTGCGCATTACGGTACTCATTGATCAATCTAATTAATATCTAATTGCCAACAAACGCTTATAGCAGGGTAGGCAGGGGGAACCTAGCGTTGAGACACTTCAGGTGTCGACTTCGCTGAATTCTGGAGGCACTGCATGTTGAGTGGTGGAACTCAACACTGCGCTTTTCCTCCAAAACGAAACAATGGTGTGTGTGGAAATTAGAGTGACTTAACACTACTGTTCCCTCGGCTATCGCTGCTACATACGGGAAATAGCGTGACTCAAAAAAAAATACAAAACTATTTTTATTTCGTTGTATAAATCAAAATAATAACAGTTTCATATATTTTTTTAGTATACTTTTTTTTTTATTAAAAACTATAATAAAATAACTCACCCGTCCAATCGATTCCTACACCTTGTCACTCGACCGAACTGACCTCTGCCTATAACGCCTAGCTCTAAAAACTCCACGTTGTATCTAGATATGTTGGATTCCTGGGGAAAATAATATTTTATTATTAAAAAGGTATATTTATTTAATTAAAAACAAACGCAGCTTCACGTTACATCCCGTAGATAGCAGGGCATGCAACAGGAACAAAGTCTTTAGACACTCCGTTCTTCATGCATCATGTAATTTTCAAGGCATTCCGTGGTCGAATGACAGAATTTAACGCCGCGCTTTGCCTCGTTGCCAGAGACAAAGAGATTACTACAAATCAAACCTATAACTGTCGCATTTACAGTCATATGCTTGTGCCACTGCGCCTTCACAATTTATTACAATAATATATATTGCTAAGTATTTTTTAATAAAAAAAAATATTTATAACTTTTTAATATTTAAAAGAAATATGTAAGTTAATTACTTTAAACTAGTACTGGTACTTTTTTCATTTTGATTGGAAAAAAGTATATTAAGGCTATTATTAAGATATTTTTAACATAGAATTTATATTCTTAAGCGTGCTTTTTTTAAAGAATATTTTTTTAATCAATTTTAGGATCTACTATATCCAATATAAATGATATAAAAAGAAAAAATAATTCCCAATAAAACTTAAAATTAATCCTTATATGAACAAAACACTCACAAAATTACCTCACACACACGAGAATCAAATCCGTTATAATTGCTAAAACAAAATACTTACTCGTAATCGTTTCGCTGGCTGTTCCGGTGTGGCGTCGGCTGTAGGTGTTTTAGATAGCGTCCGCTTTTTCTTATTTAACGCTTGCCCTATGGAAAATAAGGAATATTGTGTTTAACAATCTATAATTACCTAAATTAAGTAATTGAGAAAAATTATAAAATGCGAGTCGGATTCGCGTATCGAGGGTTACGTACCATTTTTATAGTGTCAAAAGGAAGTACAATATACAAAAATTGACATAGGTACTTAAATTTACTGCGGTTCGATCGTTTCATTTATTTCTAACAAAATAAACTCTAAATCATTTTTTGCAATTATTTTTCTGTGATATAAATTACGAATTTTTCGATTTGTTCCTAATTTTTTTCATTTCCGGTTCACATTTCATGCCAAATTTAATAATTGTCAATCAACAAGAATTGTCCTATAAACGTTCAGATTACGCAGCGAATTTTCTTATAAAATGCTGCAAAACTGATGCTATAAGCTCTTTATCTTTTAATTGTTTGACTTAGAAGCTTAATTTTTTGACAAACAAAAAAATTATCCTATACTCGGAGCTTCAGATTTTTTCTTTTTAAGTACTGACCCCTAAAAATAATGAATAAGACAAAAAAGCACTTACCATCAGGTGTAAAAGGATTAATATTCGCCAACGGTCTTTTCATCCTGGAATCATCCAGTTCATCTGGAGGCAGGCTTCCTAGTGCAGAATCCTCATCAGATGGTGGATGGAGGTGATGGCTTGAGCCTGATGGCATGCCTGGCAAAAAAAAAGAGTTTAGTTAAAAAAATATTAACAAGGCGTAAGGTTTCACCAATCAACACACAATGTATTGCAAATTAGGCGTAAAGTGGGGATCGGAGAGTCTCACTCAGGTCACTCAGTCACTAGGTTCTTTTAGTCTACCCTGATATATGCGGGATATAGCGGGAAGATGAATAAGTTGTTGGGGGTAAAATTTATGTTTTCTACATAAAAATTCTTTTGTTTTAGATTTTTGACGGCCGACGGCCAATTCTCTTTCAAGATATTATAGATCCTGTTGATATTTAGTTCCTTTATCTTTGAAGTAATTTTAAAAACAATCTAAATAGAGTAATATTATATCACTAAACTTTCCACAAAATTGGGTAAAAATATAAAAAAAAACTTATTAGTCCAAAGTCGGAGGATAAAAATACAAAAAAAAAACTTAGTAGTAAATTCAAATATTAGAATTAGATTTAAAAATATCCTATCTGACTAATATAATAAATATGAAAGTTTGGGAGGATTTACATTTGTTCCACTTTCACGCAAAAACTACAGAACACATCTAGATGGAATTTAACAGACAAATTTATGTAAACATTTTGTATAATTTGGCTATAATATAACAATTATTTAAGCGGGCGAAGCCGCGGGCGGGTCGCTAGTAATAAGACTAACTTACCAGTCGGCGCGCTAAGTTTAGTAGGAAACAATCTCGATCTAATCGCATGATGAGACGGCGTTGAGCATTTCTCTAGTAGGGTCTTCGGTGTGTGTGGACTGTCGAATAATCTGCAAAAAGTAATAAAAAATTAATAACAATAAATATTATAGAGAAGCGACTGTAATCGCGGAATTATTTTATATATCCACTGTGGTACTGTATGTACAAGAGTGTAACTTTGTGTGTAACTTTAGAAAGGAAAGTTGAAATCGTAGTGACCCGTCACTAAATTCATTTTGCCTATACCGCTAAATACGTTAAAAGAAAATATTAAAATTAAAAAAAAAATACATTTGAATAACCAACTTTAAACTTTACACAAAACACCTTTAGCTAGGGAAGTGAAAAAAAAAGTACAATATGTCACCTTAAACCATAAAATTACACAGACTATACAAAATATTGTAATAATAATATGGAAGAAAAAAAATGTTATATTCTTAAGACGCTATTGTCAGTGTCCCCTCACTTGCACACACACTTGCAAAACACTTGTAAGCGTATACAAAATACAAACGCACACATGTAAACACACCTGCAGTACAAAAATACACTATATTTTAAAGAAATAATATAAAATCTGCTTAAGATTTTAACGGATTTTTTGGCTTTTGCTCATTTTAAAACCGTCTATCGGTATCCCGCTTAAGTAAGGTATATGAGGGATCTAGTATCGAGATACTCCATTCTGAAATGCTCCTAGAAATCGTATAAAAAAATTATGTAGAGGGATTCGAATGAACGAGAATGAGAGGAACTTGCACCTCTTGGTACCAATCCAAGACGGGCAATGACAATTTTTTTATTTTTTAGTGTGGAATTGCTGAAAAATGATAAAAAAACATTTAAACGTACATACGTCTAGAGACATTGCATATTAAGTGGCGGAACACAACACCGCACTTTGTCGCGAAATTATTATTATAATCATTCCCTTGAGTAGAAATCGAACCCACAATCATCACGATTACAATCATACTACACAGTTCCACTGCGTAGTATGATTGTAATCGTGATTTCATATTCCACATTCATATGAAATAACACCAATAACCAAATATAAAAGGCAAGAAGTCTTAAGAAATTCACTCGAACTTCTTTTCATTTGAAACACCTGACAATATAATAAAGAAATATACGAAAACGAACGTAAGTAACAGAGAAATAAGGCCCATTTTTGTATTATCAATACACATTTTGGGGTTATGTTACGTAATAAAAATTCTCATGGTAATAATCGCGAAGTTACTATAAATAGATTTTATTTATTTTGTATTCAAAATGTCGATTTGAACGTTATTTTAATATTTTTATTATCAAGGTACGTTATTAAGTCATCTGACTATAAACGAGATGGCAGTAGTTAGTTCGATTCTCATTTCAAATTTTCAACTTTCCGCTCTGGTAAAATCCCGAAAATTGGAACTACAGCTTAAAATTTGTCTCTTTAGAATCTTCTATATAATAATAATGGAATGTTTGCACAAAATATCAGTTTTGTCAGTTAAGCAAACTACTGACTGATTCATTAATGTACATGGTACCCATTAGGTTGCCATGCTTATCATAATAGGCATGGGAACCTAATGTTAAGACACTTCTCGCCCACTGACCAAGTTTCGAGACATTGCCTATTGAGTGGCGGAACTCAACGCCGCGTCTTATCTTAATAAAAACGAACAAATCAACATAAACAGGCATATATATGGATTAACAAATAAATTTGAAACAAACTCATGAATCAATTGTATTCACGTTATATTGTGCCATATGTAAAAAGAAAGTTAGAAAGCGACTTAGCATAGAATGATTTGTGCTTTCTATGATAAGTTTGTGTTCTGGACTCGCTGTGGCACACAACGCTTCTATTTGTCTTGATATCAGAGTAAAGAAATTAAAATATTTCATTCCTGTAAGTAAGGAATCAAATCCACGATCGTCGCGTTTTCAAATATTGTGTCGTTGCGCCACGAGGGCCTCGAAGTATAAGTTAATGAAAAAATTTACAACATACATTACGTAAAAACCAGTCACGTCTATTAAAAACACAAAAATCCAAACACAATAGATAAAATAAAAAAAATCTTAAGCTTTCAAAATAAAAAAAAAAAACACTAAAACCTTAGGCACAACGCGCATATTCCTTTGACAGATTTACACTTTTTCTCGAATGTCAAGGTGCGCTTTTTTTTAAATGCGTAGGAGTTTTTGCGGGCGTCAGCTGTTCGATCATAATACATACATATGTTTTGTTATTTCACCTTCTAACTGTTATTTAACTGATTTCAACCGAAATTTTTGTTTGAAAACGTGTTTTTTAACCTAAATAAAAAAAATTGGCGAAATTTTTGTTAGTATTTTTTAGCTTTCATTCAGTTTACCGTATATAGCATTAGAGAGTTTTAGAGATATAGGCGAAACTCGAGGCCGCACAATGTTTATTATGAATGGGTCAATGAAAATGATTCATTGTCCCAAATGGAATGGATCCAAGAACATCGCGTTTACAGTCAGACGCTGCCGCTGCGCCACGACGACCTCAATTTACGAAAATAAAGCAGATTTAGATAAATTTAATATAATCTATGGACATTGTTGTATATTTAGTCTTACTCTGTTATTATATGATTTAAAATAAAATACATGTTGTATTCAATAAAACAGATTGGCATACTTCAACAATATTGAATGGAATAGCATAGAGGAAACTTTAGTTCTGATTGACGGTGATGCCTATTACATTTCCTCAGAACAGGCCCTGGGTCTTACAACATACAAATATAGGCTTAACAGCGCCTTTAAAATATGCTAAAATACTGACCTCCACTGTCCGAGCTCTCAATAACCTTTCTCAAGCTGCATTTTTAGTAATATATGACAAAAAAATGTAATGCTAACGTGTATCAGTTTAGATGTATTAAAATCTTAATTTACAAATTATATAATGTGAAAAATTTAATTAAAAATTACAAAATAAATGTAACTCTAACAATTTAAGATCAGAGACATCTTGATATTAAAAAATATGATAAAAACAGTGAATTACTAATCAATAAAGTAATAAATTTTATGTAATCTACAAGAGCAATGTTTTATGAAGGAATTTTATCTTTTAACCAATTTCAAGGTTAAAGTTCAATAGTTCACTTAGTTTTATAATACAGTTTAACTATTATCTAATATTATATTTATTTTAGCTACATGCTGCATATATGCTGCTGTATCCTGCACATAGCAGGGTAGGCAGAGGGAAACTGGGAACTTCGTGTTAAGTCACTTAACTTCCCCTTAAGACACCTCTGTGCCTCATTTTTTGCCAAACTTCTGTGGAACTGCATGTTAAGTTGCTGAATTCAACATTGATATTATATATTCAATAATATTAGATTAGAAGAAAGGTTTTAATTAAATATGGTGTTAAATTTCAATATTCAAAATACAATGTATCAAATTCAGGCCAAAATATAGAATAGAATGTCTTGACTCTCAATGTGGGATGAAGCAAAAAGATTAAAAAACTCAAGCTCTTTAGATAGTGAGAATTTGTAAAATTCTCCCTACGGAGATGCTGATATAAATAATGTTTTATTAAGTGTGCGAGAATGTCAGCATAGCTTGTTCTGAGTATTTTGCCTGGTAGTCAGAGATGTTAAAAGATAAACCTAAATTATATTTCATATTCAACATAATTAGTTCAGTCAGTTATTTAATAATTCTTTATAAAGTATATTACAACAATATATTCCACTTTTCACTTTTTTAGAATCACAAATTATTTAAAGCAATAGACTTATTTGAAAGTCTTCAATATATTTCTTTTTCATAGTACTTAGTATCAAGACACTGTTCTCCACTAGCTGCCAAAATTTCAGATAGTGTCTCTCTAATTAGTGCCAGAACTCAACACTCAATGAAATCATAAATCCATTCTTATAACTCATAAAATAAGTTCTATAATTTTAAAACTAATATCATGTATTAAATCATTAATCTCCCAAAATTCTGCATACTGATTTAGTTTGACCTACTTAAATAGTTCCCAAAACAGGTTTTTCAAGTCAACAAAACATTTGAAGATATGGCTCCAAAACATGTTAAGACATGTTTCAGAAGGAAAAGTAGAATTTTTGACACACTTTTATTAGCTTCAGCTGTGTTTAATGATATGAGTGTATGATGTTAAACAATTAATCAATATTTTTTAAATAATTCTATGCAAATTTTGTTATTTAAGTTTATTAGAGTGTGTTGTGTTTCACTGTATCTAAACTGAACTCTTTATCTGGCCCATACGATCAAAATATTGTTATCCAGATTACAGATTCATACTCTATACCACACATAGTAGGATAGACGGAGGGAACCTAATATTAAAATATAATGTGTGAAACTAAATCTTGCACTTTATTTTAGTTATTACTTTATTAATAAGGAATAGAGAAAGGAATATTACCACTACAGCTTGCCCTATTATAGGTAGAGGTATGAAAATTAGAAGCAGGTAACTTACTGCTGCATGCTTTTCAAGTAAATTTAAAAAAATATCTATTGTTAAGTAATTTTTTTATGAAATTAAATATTACTGACATAAATTAAAGTGACATGAAAATTATTTTAATATACAATATTCAATTGGAATAGAACAATTGTTTTATTTTATCAGTTTCATATATAAAATTGCATGTATTTTAAGTAACTTTCTAAAATATCAGAGAGAAGCTCATAGAATAAGTGATGATTAATATGTTTCAATGAGAAATGTAACTATTTCTTAAATGAAATATTAGCTGTTAATTTATTGCTTGAAAAATTATATAGTTATATAATTATAAATGTGTTACTACAGATGTTCAATGCACTTTTATAGATCAAGCAAGTCTATGCATCAATAATTATAAGTTGCTCATTTATGTATCTTACATATATGAATTAAAAAAAAACAATAAACAATAACAAATACAAAAATCCAACTAAAATAGTTTAAAATCTAAAACATTTAAGCAAATCTATAACACATAACGTGGTATTAATGTCCTAATTTATACATAGCTGGAGTTTCACTTACTTGAGAGCCCTAACCCTTTTGTAAGGAGGGCTAAGTGAGGTCGGCGGTGTAGAAGCGTCACGAATACAATCATCGTCGTCCAAACTGCTAAAATCTAGCTTCCTAGGCACAATCAAGGCTGGTATAGGACTTAGATTATCAGAAAATATATTATATGAGTCTGACATTTCGCTTGATGTCTCCACTGACAATTCGGTTGAATCGTGAGTTTTGAAGCCGTTCTTCATTCTGTACCACTCACTCATGTTTGTTTTATTTAAATAACACTTTTATTAGTTGAAATAATGTTAATTTTATTGTTTTTTGCCAGTTGAGCACTAATCACTTGGCCAATGTCACGTTGTATGGACACATAAAAGAGGCTGTATTGTGAAAAAGAGATAATATTACACTATAGTACAAAACATGTTAAAAAGATATTTAATTAAAATACTGTCTTCACTTGTTTTTTTAATTAATTTCGCTTGAAATAATCTAAACTTTCACATATAACGATATGGCGTATGACGCATAGCACCTGTTTAATTGATTGACCAATCACAGCGGAGTATTTGACCGGTGAGATGAATGCTGCCATGCGATTGGCTGACGTTTGTTTTTTTAAATAACGAAGTGGCTTTAAGGATTATAGATGCGTTCGGTTTTAGGTTTTGAGATTCAAAATTATATGTAATATTTTTTCTTAGGGATACGTTCAACTATAGCTTTTGAGATTAAAAATTAAAGGTAAAAAATAATAATTATTAGTGAATTATTAAATAATTTATTGTTAAGTTTTTAATTTTTAAATATATGTTTTAAATTTATTCTTTATAAAATTTATGAAATAAAATATTGTTTTTATTGTTTTTGAGATTTGAAATGTTTTTATACTTTAACAAAGTTTAATTTATTTAGTTTGTAACGAACATAATATTATATTTTTTTCTAAATTACTTTATTTATATTATATTTATTTATTATTGTTCTTAAAATTCTGGGTTTTATAATTTTTCATTTTATATTACTATAACTACTGTTAAGCTTCCATGATGTACAGTGTTTCATAACACTTTAGTAAAACTTAATTAGGTAAAATAAATAACAATTTAACTTCTAAATAAAAAAAAAATAATCAAATTTCAACATTGATTATTCTACTAATCTGCAGGAAATTCATAGAATATTTATAAAATATAATAAATACTATTATTTTTTTTAATTATTAAAGTACTCTAATTTAATATTAACTTTCAAAATCATCGAGTGCCTTCTAGTTGCCTATTTATGTTTTATAACACTTCGATGACTATTCTTTACTAGATGACACTATGTTAAGTAGCAAAATGATTTAGCCATTCGCCAATAGATGGCGCTAATAGTTTTAAATTTCAATCAAGGTTTAATCTATGTTTATCAGCTTCACGCTCTATCCCATGAGAGAATAGTGTAAAGACACTCTATTCTCTCTGAAAATAGTGTGTTTTGTGTAGTGTAATTTTTAAGATCGTTATTTAAACTCCGCCTGGAAGATATACCTAAGTTACTACCAACAAAATTCGGAACGTTTACCAAAATATCAGTAAATAAATCCAATTTTTATTATTATTGAGTGCCATAAAAATATATGGACGCCTTTACAATTCATTTAAAAATAAAATTAATCAGCTTCACGCTGTATCCCGCACACTGCAGGGTAGGCAGAGGGAACCTAGTGTTAACACACTCCTTTCCCCACTTTCTGCCGAATTCTGGAGGCATTGCGTTTTGAGTCATACTAACATACTAAATATCATTTCACTAAATAGTTGTTACCAATATTTTATGTCATGAGTTTTAATTTGGTAACATTTGGTGTGATAAAAAAGCTAAGGATCACTAGAACATTTTTTTAAATACCAAATAATATACTGAAGTTCCCCAACATACATCACTTGTTTATTGTTATATGAAATGAATTAGATTCGATAATATACGCAAATAGTATATACAAATAGTATAATACGTATGTCAGTCTCCGTTACAGTAGACACAACGCGGCGTTAAGTTACGCCACTCAACATGCAATATCTCAAAAATTGTGAAATTATTTGAACAATTAGTGCGTGTGGCACGTAGTGTCTTGACACTAAGCCCCCTCCGCCTACCCCGTTATAAGCGGAAACAGAGTGAAGCGGGCGTGTTAAAATAACAATAAAACAATAAAATCAACATAAACAAATCAACATAAAGTTTAAAACGTCCCGTTAATTGGTAGCGGCCGTGCGTCTGACCGCTTCGGCCGCCTCGTCCGCCTCGTCCGCCTCGGGCGACGTCACTCCGCGCTCGGTAATTGTCTGAAACTGATGGAAATGATTCGATGTTTGTTTAATACATATGTATATGCTTTACCCGCTACTACTTGTTTTTATATTATAGTCAAAATTATATAAAAACTTTTTTTAACAAAGTTGCATATGTGATATGTGGTATTCTGATATATATAAGCTCCAATCTAGAAATTGAGTAGATGTATGGAACAATCGAAGATTGACGTAGGTGATAGATTACTAATATTGGGCGTAAATCAATAACGTGGAACAAATATCTATCCTTATAATATTTCACATTTAGGTGTAATATTAATATTATTGGGTGGCAAAGCACGACTGGCCTCAAACGCAAGTACCTAATACATATATAATAGTAAAATCACTGTATAATACTAAATACCAATAAAACTCTAAGAACTATTCAATGGAAGTCGCTAAAAAAGTATGTATAACAATAAAAAAAAAAGGTTCACGTAGGGTAGGAAGGGAACCTTGTGTTAAGATATTCCGTTCCCCACGCACGTCTATGAAAGCACGGTAATGAAAAAATTGCATCCTCGAGTGGGAATCGAACCTACAACCATCGCGCCTAAAGCCACAGTCCTATTGCGCAACGATGACTTCTAATATAAAAAAAAAACAAGTTGAAGTATATTTATTTTTATTCTAACCCTATTTTTATACATCAGAAGTACAAATGATTAGATAAGATGATAGAAAAAAAAAAGATGAAAGACTAACTGATGCTGTGAGTGAGTGACAGCATAATAGGTTTTATTTGTGCATTTTGTTTAAGAGATCGTGGCACAGTGCCTGACTGTACGCGCGACGGTTGTGGGTTCGATCTCATTCAAGGATTAAAACGAAATGCCTCGAATTTTGACACCGGGTTCTCTCAGCCTACCCCGCTGAGTACGGGATCCAGCGTGAACCTAAAGCTGTAGTTTTGTCTACGTTATAATAATAAAAAAATATATCATCGTCGTAGCGCAAAGGCACAGCGTGACTGTAAACCAGACTACTGTGGGTTCAATTCCTCTTCAGGGCAAATAATTATTATCATTTTCTTGCTTTGCACTGGCAACAAGACAAAGCACCTCGCGTCAAATGAGCGGAGAGCGTAGTGTATCAACACAAGAGTTCTCTACTTACCCTTCTAAATGCATGTAATGTTTACTCACACTTTTATTCCATGTACTTTTAAACTATATAATTGAATAAGACCCATTTATAATTGGTATAGGTGATCGTTTTTAAACCATTGTTTTAGGTTCTATTATGTTGGTAAATACCCCCAGTAATTTATTTCCTTATATATCTTCCATGTACTGACAGCGATCAGTTACATTTTTATTATATGTAATAGATAAATAAGTAACGTCATATATCCTTACAGTTTCACGCTGTATCCCGTACACAGCAGGGTAGGTAGAGGGAACCTAGTATTACGATACTCCGTCCCCATTTTTCGCAGAATTCTGGAGACATTGAGTGTTGATTGGCAAAATTCAACGCCGAGTGTCACGAATCATCACGAATACTTTAAGGTAGTTGTGAATATTAGAAATGTCGAATGTTGTATTATGTTATATGAGGAGGGTAGTAAGAACTTTCTTATAGGTTTTATAAACAGAAAAAGGCTGACACAAAAGTGGAGTTATCGAATAGATATCGAGGAATCGTAGAGGAGACGTTCCAAGGAGAGGACGGGAGGGACACGGTCGCGGACCATGAAGTGGTGAAAACTAGTTATTAGTGCCAAGTAAGTGGAATTAGATTTATTGATAAATACTAACTGAATAGTTATTATATTGTGAGACCTATAAGTTATATTAAACGTTATATTCAATATATTATTTCTATTAAGTGTGTGTGTAATGCAAGCAGAGGTTGCGGCCCTTTAAAAAGAGATTGTAACTAGGACGTAACATGTACCTCGTAAGAGTGCAGTATGCAGTGTTATCAGTCGTAGTATTAGACTAGTACTAGACTGAGTGAGGATCGGGGGCTATAGGGGAGGTTGGAGGCCACTGAAACAAGTCTACATAATTATTAGGATATTCGTCCAATGCCAGTAACAGAGAGTATTTGGCGACACCGCCTCGACACCAGAGCGAAGAAATGAAAATAATTTTAAATAAATATTTAATTTCCTAAAGTAGAGATCGAACCCACAACCAGTCTCGTTTATTGTAACACATTTGTGCCCCTGCACCACGACTGGCCTCCAGCTACAAATAGCGAAGCAAGAGATAGCTTTTAAAAGTATTTATTTACTTTAGTATCAATCTTACAATAGTAATACGAGACGAGGTAAAGTGCCGTTGCAAATATTAGGGGTCATTCCTATTAACTGACAGAGTCAAATAGCTATTTGTATTTGTTATATTGCATAAATATTAAATGTTGCTGGGTACAGTCAGTTTTGTGGTGGGTGGGAGTTCGATTTCCTTTCGAGGAAATGTAATTTTCAGTTTAACCTCTTTTCAGTTCACATAGTAGAGTAGGTATACCCTTAGCCTAGTGTTAAGACACCGTTCATACTGCTCAATTTTTGAGATGTTGCAGAATCCAACGCAGTGCTTTATCTTCTTACCGGTGTGGGGAAATGAAAATAATTTATTACCCCGAGCGAGAATCGAACCCACAACCGTAGAATTCACAGTTAGACGCTTACTGATTGTGACACGTCGGCGTCAAATATAAATATGTTTTCAATCATTGAATTGATTTTATACCTTGAGTTAAAAGCTTAACACACGCGCCTATCTACACATTTTTTTTAAAATACATTTTTTCTAAAGAAACCTGTATCCCGCACATAGTAGTGTAAACAAAGATAACCTAGGTCCTAATCTTAAGACTCTCCATTTCCCACAACTCACTCAATTTCCGTGATCTCGTTGTTGAGTGGCGGAACTCAACGCCGCGAACAAACACAAATTACAATTCTAAAAAACTACATATATCTACAACTACATCAAGTAATGTCCAACATAACTATTGATTTCTCCATTCCAAGTAAATAAAAGTCCATTTTATAGTAATACAGTGTATCGTGTGTTAGCAAATTGCTGGAAACGTAATACCTTGCGAATTTGAGAGGCGACAGGGGCGGAATGACGAACTGATGACCAAACATGTGATATAAATATATATCATAATAAATGTTTATACGCTATTCATTTAATAGATATATGCCGTTCGTTCCGTTAAGACCAAAGGCGGCGTTGAGTTCCGTAACGCTTGTCAGTATATATCTCCGATACTATTTGATAATCATCTATTAGATGAGACCAGTCGTGGCACAGGGGCACAAGTATGTGTCTATAAACGTGATTGGTTATAGCTTCGACCCACACTTGAGAAAATGAATTATTTATTATGAGGCAAAGCGCGGCGTTGATTACCGCCACTCAACACGCAATGCATCCAGAATTCAGCGAAAAATGCGGAACGGAGTGCCTTAAGAATAGGTTTCCTCTGTCTACTACTACTTTGTGCGGGATACAGCGTGAAGCTGTTTTTTTATCTATTAGATTTGAATCCATGTACTAAGTACACTTGCGTACCTATATTAAATTGTAATTATTTCTTGATATAATTTATTAGTGCAGTAAGCAGATTTTAAAAATAATTTTCTGTGGACTTCAAAATTATATCTATATTATAAAACTCTTTTGTTACTAAATGACCAATGAAATGACTGATAGACAACGTATAGACGAAATTACTGGTTTTAAAAGTTTGGGATATGGCCTACCAATACCTTAAGAAAGTGTAGAGGATCACTAAGAGAGAATTTATTTAAATTCCGTAGGGACCGTGAAAACATGATTTTTAATATTTTTTATGTTTAGCTTACGTTTAAAGTATCTACTTACAATTTTTTTAAATATGTTATATATTTTATTATGTCGCAGAGTATTCTCTTTTTCCCGACTGCTAAGGAAGGGTTATGTTTTTCGCGCGTATCTTGTATGTATGTAATATTCTTTATTACCTCGTATCTTCAGAACCGCTGAACGGATTTACATATTTGAGGTATCGTTAGATTTGTATTAGCAGCCCAAGTGTTCTTAGATAGGTGACGTTAATAAAAAATAATCATGGCGGCTGTGGGACGCCATTGGACTTAGTGAAAAAAAATATTTTTGTTTCGAATACTACAATATG